>CAUYTI010044091.1:0-11370 GCA_963575145.1 Galago senegalensis | reverse complement strand
CGGACCCGCCAAACAACAATGACGGAGGCAAGAGACTCGCTTGAGCCCAGGAGTTGGAGGTTGCTGTGAGCTGTAATGCCACGGCACTCTACCCAGGGGGACAGCTTGAGGCTCTGTCTCAAAAAAAAAAAAAAAAAAAATACCACATAAAGCCTAGCGATCGGGTTAGTTTTTCCTAGAATTTAAGAATTTAAGATCCTTTCCTTAAGAGTAGTAATTTCAAAACTTCAGTATAATCCTTGACTGTGTAAGGAAGGCCTGGAAAATGGAAGGAGTTTGTGTGTGTGTGTGTGTGTGTGTGTGTGTGTGTGGTGGTGACTGGTGGTTTTGTGTTGTTTTGTTTTTTCCTGAGAGAAGAAAAATGAGGCAAGATGAGAAAGAAAAAGAAAGAAGATGCAGCAGCCATTACATAACCTGGCAGAAGGCAGCAGAAATGGCTGAGGGAGATTTTTAAGAACATGACCAAGGAGGCCATAAATGATGTCTAATGTTCACTTTAAAGTTGACTGATTTCCTGTGATGTAGACCCCTCTGCCCTCCTAAATTTTTAGTAACAATAGAGTCTGCTACACATGCAGAGATGTGTCATTGTGAATTTATGGAGAATTAGGAAGTGGCTGGGGCTCACATTTGAGTTATACAAAACAGCAGGGTGAACCCTAAGCGGAACTAATTCACGGGAACAGAAGGTCAGGGTAAGAGGTAACCCAGACATTAGGTCTCCTGGGAACTTGCAGGAGTTTTAGAGGAGGCACTTACCAAAGTCTGTGGAATGGATTATTTGAGACAATCTTCTCTGGATTTTAAGGGGCAAGAAGGCTACAGCTTGAAATGATTAAGGGGCAAGATGTGTGCCCCTCCTTAGAGTGGGTGTTCTTAGAGATAGGAGGTGTGAGCTGAACTTGAGAAAGGGTTCAATGGTGTGGCGGAAACAGAGTAATAGAGTGCTGTAGGGTGTTGAGATGGGAATTCAGCATCCTTTGGGGGACCTGAAATGTGCTGATAAAAGCATTACAGTATGGTGCCCAATTCAGTGTCAAAGGGAAGAATTGATGTGGGTGGTGGATTCCTTCCAAAGTATACTCAACACTTAGTTATCTTGAATGACCTTTGGTAGTGAAAGCTTTTGAAAGTAGGCACCAGGCTACTTAAAAACATTAGCTTTACTGTGTACATATAGCATGGAATGCGCCAACCACCTGCCATTTTCCCCCACCACTCCCAAATCTCACCCTGGGAGCTGCCCACTTTCTCCTCCTGAGTCCTAATAAAAATTAGTAAGGAACAAGATGATTCAGGCCCTTTTGATCAGGAACTTCATTGTGACTTCCAAAATATTATGACCTTTAGAAACTTTCTGGAACTAGATCCTAAATAATCTCCCATTGTTAATGGTCTCCTCTGAAATGCCCAAGTCAACAAATGTTTATTAAGCACAGCAGGCACTGGGGACAACAGAGAAAACTGAGACCCAGACCCATCCTAGAAGGGTGCAGTGACTTGTAAAAATCTAGACAAGACTTTTAAATATATAATGACCTAGTCTCTAAATGGAATCTTAGAGAAACATTCAATAATGCAGCTTCAAAATGCTTTCTCCTAGACTTAACCCTTTTTATTCTGGCACTTTTCTTATTGAAAGGTTTTTGGTTGTTACTGTTAAATATTAAAATATCAGAGATTGGCCAGGCAAAGTGGCTCATGCCTTTAATCTTCTATACTTTGGTAGGCTAAGGCAGGAGGATCACTTGAGGTCACGAGTTCAAGACCAAACTGGGCAACACAGCAAGACCCCATCTTTAAAACAATGAAATAGGCTTGGCTCCTATAGCTCAACTGGCTAAGGCGCCAGCCACGTACACCTGAGCTGTGGCGTTCGAATCCCCAGCCCGGACCCGCCAAACAACAATGACGGCTCCAACCAAAAAATAGCCGGGCGTTGTGGTGGGCGCCTGTGGTCCCAACTACTTGGGAGGCAGAGGCAAGAGACTCGCTTGAGCCCAGGAGTTGGAGGTTGCTGTGAGTTGTAATGTCACAGCACTCTACCCAGGGGGAAAGCTTGAGGCTCTGTCTCAAAAAAATAAAAAATAAAAAAAAATAAAAAAAAAAACAATGAAATAGAAAAATTGGCTGAGTGTGGTGGCACACTGTATTCCCAGCTGCTCAGGAGGCTGAGGCAAGAGGATCACTTGAGACTAGGAGTTTGAAGTTGCAGTGAGCTGTGAAAACACCACTGCCTTCGTGCCTAAGTAACAAAGCAAGACCCTATCTTCAATAAATAAATAAATATATATGTGTGTGTGTGTGTGTGTGTGTGTGTATGGGATGTTTGCTCTTTTAGGAGATTTCTCAATAGGGCTTTAAATTTCTCAAAAGAGAAGGTATGTACATGTTCAGTAACTACTGGGAACAGAATGACAGCATGCCTGAAATTGAGTGACATTAAATTTATTTTTCAGATTTAATTAAACCAAAAGCCCACAAGTAACCCCACTTCCATTTATTACAGAAGATAAAAGCAAATAGCTTCAGGAAATGAAGAAAACCTTCAGAACAACATCTTAGAGTTTTGTGAGAAAACACTAAATCCTCTAATGATAGTTAATAACAAAATGAATCCCAAAGAGCTAATGCCCACTCCTTGCACTGTGGGAGAGTGGCTAATTACACTCTCCTCTGGCCCAAAGGCTGCTTTTGGAAATTAGGACAGGCCCTTCCCTTCCCAGGTGAAGCGCTCTCAGGTGAGTTGTGCTTGGTAACAGCTGCAAGGCAGGGAGAGCTGCTGGCCCTGGCCCGCTTTCTGATGCTAAAGATTGCCTTCCTTTTCAGGCTCTGAGAACATCACTGCCTTCTCCTAGATTGCTGTGAATTTCCAGTGGCCTCGTGTCCTGAGCATCTGTAGCATTAGGTAAGTGCATGGATCGTTTGCTGTCCTGAAGTGTGGTCACTGCTTGGCCCACTATCAATCCAGACCTAACCTTAACTTAAAAGCCTCTCACAGGCTGGGCATGGTGGCTCACACCTGTAATCACAGAGCTCTGAGAGGCTGAGGCTAAATTCTTTAGACAAAGGCCATCTTTCCCCTACCCATGAGGTAATATGGTAGTTTTTAAATATGTCCACAGATACTTTGCCACTTCTCCTTTCAAAGGGTGACACCTACTTCCTCTCCCTTTTAATGTAGGCTACAAAGTGACTCAATTGTGACTGATGAAAGGTGCCAGAAGTGACATGTAACAAAAAGGCACACAACTTCCTCCTCTCTTAGATCACACTCCCCCAAGGGCAAGTCACCCGTTTTTTACAAATACTCTCTCAGAAACTTCTCTCTCTTCGTAGTCTCCACTGCTAATTCTTCCCACCAAACACCACCAGGCACAATCCTGGATCAAAGTGCAAAGTGTGGTGGAGATTGAGGGGCGTGTCTGGGTCATGGCTGAGGAGTAGAGATAAAAGACTGAAGCCATCAAGTGCCATGGAGCAGGGCACAGGCTCCCAGTGATGGTAGCCTGCGCTGGAACCCCAGTTCTGGCCCAGATGGGTTTGGTGTGAGGCCTGACCTAATGTGAGTGCTCACTTGGCGGTAGTTACTGTTACAGAGCTCATTACTGAATGAGTAATGACGAGTCATGAACCTTCCATGTGTCAAGCTATATGCTAGCTGCATTACATACATTTTCATATCATTTTCCATGCTCACAGGCAACTCAACAAGGTCTATAGGTTGCAGTGGTTGAATAGTGTTCCCCCTCAAGGGGTATGTCCAAATCATAACCACAGGTACCTGTGAATGTCACATTATTTGGAAATAGGGTCTTTGCAGATGTTAAGTTACAGACCTTGGGATGAAGTCATCCTGGATTTAGAGTAGACCCCAACTCTAATGACAGGTGTCCTTAAAAGAGAAAGGACAGGGAGATCCCAGGGAAGAAGGCCATATGAAGACAGAGGCAGAAGGTTGGAGGTATGTGGTTACACCCAAGGAAGGATAGAGCCTGCCTTCTCCTGTTCAGTTAGGTTTAGCCTACAGCTGCCCCCCACATAATAGTTAGGGCTAAAAGTTTCTCCAAACTGTAACCTAACTGGATGTATAAACAGGCTATAACCTTCTTTTATACCAATCACTGAGTGTCCACCACTCACAGGCAGCCAACTGTTCTAGCCCTATGTTCAAATAAAGCAAAGGCTGAGCTGTGGCCAATTGAGCTGTTTCTATACTTCACTTCTGTTTCCTGTCCTCATCACTTTCTTTTTTCTATCCCTAAATTCTCTCCAACCACAGTACCTAAATCTCTCTGATCCTATTCAGTTGGCAGTGTGGGCTCTCTCAATGAAACTCTGTTAAATTTAATTTGTCTAAAGTTTTTCTTTTAACCCTCTTTTTCTGGGATTCTCTTTGGAAGGAGCATGGACTTGTTGACACCTAAATTTTGTACTTTTGGCCTCAAGAAGAGTGAGAGCATAAATTTTTATTATTCTAAGCCACTGAGTTTGAGAAAATGAATACATGCTTTCATCCCCACTTTACAGGTAATGAAATGAAGGTTCAAAATGATGAAAAATTTGCTCAGAATCTGTTTTTTTATTTGCTTATTTGTTTTGAAACAGAGTCTCACTCTGTTGCTCTGGGTAGAGTGCTGTGGCATCACAGCTCAGAGCAACCTCAAACTCTTGGGCTCAAGCAATCCTCTTAGCCTCTCAAGTAGCTGAGACTGCAGGTGCCCACTACAACTCCTGGCTAGTTATTTTTTTGCTTTGTTTTCTATTTTCAGTAGAGATGGTGTCTTGCTTTTGCTCAGGCTGGTCTCCAACTCCTGAGCTAAGGCAATCCACCTGCCTCTGCCTCCTAGAGTGCTATGATTATAAGGCATGAACCACCACACCTGCCTTGGAGTCTATTTTTATGCAAAAGAACCAATTTATTCTTGTTACACGTGAAGCTACTGAGTGATGATCAGGAACCAAAATAGGAAGATTAGGATAAATGTGTAGCTCTAGGTCTCTACTGAAGAAGGAAAATAATGTAATGTGCGACTTCACCCAAATACCAGAGCTCATTTAATTAGGTCAAGAGAAACCCTCACAGAAGAAGAAAGCTCGCAAAATAGAACTCAGGGGAACATGTAAAACAGCTAAGCAAAACTCTCTGTGGAGGACACCAGTCCAGACCAGACAGAGCAGCCCCAAAGCCAGTGACTTGGGCTCTTGGGAGACTTTTTGCAGATTAAATTGATAGAGCAATTAGGGGCAGGAAGCAGGCTAAGCTTCTTAAAATCTGAGAACGCAATGGGAAATTTTTAGAATGATTTGGTTTGTGGGAAGGAATCAGGTCATGCACTTAAAATTGTCTTTGTTTGGTTTCTTTTTAAGATGCTAAGTCTGAAGAGCAGTAAATAAACACAGGTTTCTTCTGACAGACAAACAGCAGGGAATCATTAATTTTTAAGGTCCATGCATTTCCCAAGGAGCCAACAAGCTCTGCCCTGGTCTTGGGGGTTTAGTCAACTGAGTACAGGAGACAGGTTTACCCTAAACTATATCACTACTGTCCCATGAGGCTTCTCTTGCCTTTTTTTGTGAGACAGAGTCTCATTATGTGTCCCCTTGGTAGAATGCTGGGGCGTCACAGCTCATAGCAACCTCAAACTCTGGGCCTAAGTGATTCTCTTGCCTCAGCTTTCCAAGTAGCTGGGACCTATAGGTGACTGCCACAATGCCTGACTATTTTGTTGTTATTGTTGAAGTTGCCATTGTTGTTTAGCAGGCCCAGGCTGGGTTTCAATCCATCAGCCTCAATGTATGTGGCTGATGCCCTAACCATTGAGCAACAGGTGCCAAGCCTCTTGCCTTCTTTTGAAAAAAAAAAAAATCTTCTTCTTTTTTTTTTGCAATTTCCATAGTTGCAGAAATAACAAATGCTTACTGTACAAAATTTGGAAAATCTAGAAAGGCACATATCCTAAAAAGGAAAAAAATAAACAGCACAATCCCATCTCCTACATTTAAAAATACATTCTTCTGGTAGTTTAGCTATAACTATAAATACGTACTTCAAAACCAAACTAAGAGCTGGCATGGTGGCTTGAGCCTGTAATCCCAACTATTCATGAGGCTGAGGTGAGAGGATCTCCTGAGGCCAGGAGCCTGTGGCCAGCTTGGGCAACATGGACAGATCCTCTTCCTCCCCACTTTAAAAAAAAATTGAAAAAGATAAAAATTAGGCACACCCACCAAACTGACTGTAACTGCTCCTGCATTTTCATGGAAGGGCTGGGTGAGGACATAATATTTGTGGAGAAAAAAAACCCCTAACATTTAATATTATTTACTATGTGCCAAACATATTCTAAGCATATTAACTCTAAGAAACTTTTGCCTATTACCAACTCAAAGATAGTCTCCTGTATTTAACTCATTTAATTCTCAGCAACTCTATTAAAATATTAGTGCCTTCCCCATTTCATAGGCAAAGAAACTGAGGCATGGAAAGAACTGTGCCCCATGTCACAGGTCTGGTAAGTTGCAGAGAAGAGACCTGTTCTGGAATCTGCTTGGGAAGTACAGGCTGTGCAGTGCGCCAGCATTGCTTTCACCGCTCCTTCTCCTTCGCCAGGCGGATATGGGAGGGAGGGACTGTTGAGTCTCTCCGGTTCTCTTCTCCCAGACCTGACAGCCGTCAGAGTCTTCACCGAGTTCCGGATTGCAATGCCAGGGGGTGAAGAGCAGGAGATGGCGCAGTGCGGAGGGGACTGGCTCGCCCTTCTAGGGCATACACGCCCCGCCCCGGCCCCGCCCCGGCCCCGCCCAGGCAATCAGAGCCTCTGATTCGGGTTTTCCGCAGGAGAGCCAGCAACGAAGCGCTCTAACCTTACGAAAAAGTCCACCGCATGTTCATTCTCCTTGTGCAAGTGGTTTTGGAGAAATCAAATAAATGTTTGAATCCCACCTCTGAGCTGGGGCGGGGAAAGGAAAAGTGAAGCCTGGTTGGGCTGACAGTGAGCCCCAGTCTGGAGGCAGCAGTAAGCCCCTGGGAATCTGAGTGAACTTGAGGACACTGTACATTGTAGTTTACCCAAACGTGGACTGGAGGATACAACCAATTTTATTTCAGTTCCAAAGTACTGAATGACCTGATACATGAGAGAGAGCTATACATTCAATGCACGTATATACATGTATCTTATTTGTAACATGTGTTGTAATGTTATTGTGTTATATATAACAGATACATGGCATAAACATGTACATATATACAAATACATATGTAATAATTCTTTATAAAAAGTAACATAATAAATCAATGTAACATAGTATAGTATATAGTATGATTATCTTATGTAATTTGTGTCATACCATATATAATATCTACATAACTTAACACATGATGTTTTATATATAAGATATACAAATACTTTTTTTTTAAATTTAGAGACAGGGTCTCACTCTGTTGTCCAGGTAGAAGTGCAGCGATGCCATCACAAGCTTCAGCCTCTCCCATAGCTGAGACTCCAGGCACATACCACCACATCCAGCTACTTTTCTAATTTTTTTGTAGATGCAGGGTCTTGCCACACTCCCCAGGCTGGATAATTTTCTTTTTCTTTCTTTCTTTCTTTCTTTTTTTTTTTTTTTTTTGCAGTTTTTGGCCAGGGCTGGGTTTGAAACCCCCACCTCTGGCGTATGAGGCTGGCGCCCTACTCCTTTGAGCCACAGGCGCCGCCCTGGCTAATATTTTTTATATGTGTTTTCATTTGTGACTTGCCTTTGCCCATCAGGGGGTTCATCTTTCTCTGCTTAGTTTGCAGAATGTTTTATATTACAAAATATATCAACTATTGTTTTGTTTCCTCAAGTACTTCAATACTTTTGTTATTTTTTAAATGTGGTTTCTGTTGTTTTAATATGCGGTTTTAAATGTTTATGTTCTTAAACTATTAATCTTTGCCTGTATACCATGAATATCCCAATTTTAATAACTCTACAAACTGAACATATAGTTCTTTTAAAATCCCTAATTCTTATCTTCTTAACCAAAGCTATGTTATATATTTCCATTGTCAAGGAATTATTTATGCTAAACCTAAAAAAATTGAATGTGATTCTCCTTCCTAAAAATATTTTAAATCTTTACAAAAACAAGTATCATTGTGAATTGTTGTATTGACTGAGCTTGTGGTTTCAAAGCAGGGAAGGTAACTGTGCTTTTTTTTTTTTTTTTTTCAAAAGAAAATTTATCTTTTAGGTACTACAATTATAATAAACTCTTTTTTCTTTTCTTTCTTTCTTTTTTTTTTTTTGCAGTTTTTGGCTGGGGCTGGGTTTGAACCAGCCACCCTTGCATATGGGGCCCACACCCTATTCCTTGAGCCACAGGCACCACCCTATAATAAGTCCTTGTTTCTCAAGAGCATTTACCTGAGCCTTGGCAGACATGCCTTGACTTAACACATCTAAGTAAAGCTATAGAATTTTTTTTCAAGAATCATCTTTAAGATGTTCAAAATGAATTAAATGGGGGAAAAGTAAGTTTTGAAAAATAAAATCAGTTTGTAGAACATGATACAAATATATGAAATAATATGTGAGCACAGGCTTGGAGCCAGTCATTCTGTGTTGCAACCCAGTTTCACCACTTACCATTCACTTACTGTGAATCAGATGTTTCCAAAAGACCCTCCTAGGGTTTGATCATTTGCTAAAATGACTCACAGAGGTCAGAAAAACATTTAAGTTTACCAGTTTTTTTTTTTAATAAGGGATATTACAAAGAATATGGAAACACCAGAGGAAAATATATAAATGCCTTTCAAGCAAAGAATATGCACACAATTAACATTATGTGTTCATAAATTGCTATCAGTATTTGGTAGTACCTGTCTGTATGAAGACGTTTTCACAGATGTAAAATTGTATTCCAGATCAATATTAACAAATGATCATTTGCAATAGATTTTGATGATAAGCAACACTAACTTTGAACCCTCGTTAACCAAAAGATTCTTCTTCCCATTAGTAGATCTACTTTACAAAGATATCACTTTATTACTACCATATTTTAAGTTTTATCAATAAGAATTTTGTGGAAATTTATATTCTCTCTTGTTCTAAAGTACCTGCAATTTTTACCTCTCAGCCTCCAAAGTCTCCAATGTTTATTACCCAGCCCTTAACAGAAAAAGTTCACTGACCTTGACGATATACACCAAAATGTAGCAGTATTTTTCCCTAGGTATTTAGATTTTGAATATTTTTATTTACTTTTTATTCTTTCTATTTTTCCTTTCTCATCTGTAATGAATATGTATTAACTATGTAAGTATGCTATTTATAAAATCAGGTTTATAAAGAGAAACTATACCTTCAATCAAGTTGATAAATGGGGCTCAGTGCCTGTGGCTCAACCGGCTAAGGCGCCAGCCACATACACCTAAGGTGGCGGGTTCAAATCCCTAGCCTGGGCCCGCCAAACAACAATGATGGCTGCAACCAAAAAATGGCCAGGCATTGTGGCGGGTGCCTGTAGTCCCAGCTACTTGGGAGGCTGAGGCAGGAGACTTGCTTGAGCCCAGGAGTTGGAGGTTGCTGTGAGCTGTGATGCCAGGGTACTCTACCCAGGGGGATAGCTTGAGGCTCCGTCTGAAGGAAAAAAAAAAGTTGATAAATGGGTAACTAGGAGAAGTACTCTGTTTTACTCTTGCCAGGATCCCTACTATGGAGTTCATTGTCTTTCTCATCATGAGAGGAAAATTGCATTAAAGCTGAGGATTTCCTATGAAGAGGAGGCCTTATAGTTTTCTTAGAACCATATCACAGCAAAGAACTTCCAAGAGGACACTTTTCATCACTACAAGGCAATAGAATCAGACTTTTAAAAAGACCAATCATACCAGGAATGGTGGCTCATATCTGCAACCACAACACTTTGGGAGGCTGAGGCAGGAGGATCACTTGAGGACAGGAGTTCAAGAACAGCCTAGGTAATAAAGCCAGACCCTGTTTATACAAAAAATAGAAAAATTAGCAGGGCATGCTAGAACATATTTGTAGTCCTAGTTACTTGGAAGGCTAAAGCAGGAAGATCATTTGAGCCCAGGAGTTTGAGGTTGCTCTGAGCTACAGTGATGCCACTGCATTCTAGACTAGGTGACAGAGGGAGACCCTATTTCTAGGGAAAAAAAAAACACCCAAAACTAATTAACTAAATTAAAAAATAAATACAAAAAGTGAATCACAGGCTGGGCATGCCTGTAATCCCAGCAAGTACTTTGGAAGGCTTGAGGCCAGGAGTTTAAGACTAACCTGAGCAACATAGCCAGACCCCCATCCCTAAAAAATAAAAAAATTAGCTGGGTGTGGTAGCACACATCTATAGTCCTAACTACCTGGGGGAAGCTAGGTTTTGGTTTTGTTTTTAGTTTGGGGGGTTCTTACTGAGACAGGGGTTCATTCTGTTGCCCCAGACTAGAGTGCCATGGTATCAGCCTAGCTCACAGTAACCTCAAACTCCTAGGTTTGAGTGATCCTGCTGCCTTAGCCTGCTGAGTAGCTGGGACTAAGGTGCTTACCATCACACCCAGCTAGTTTTTCTATTTTTAGTAGAGACAAAGTGTTGTTCTTGCTCAGGGTGATCTCAAACTCTTGAGCTCAGGCTATCCACCTACCTCGCCTCCCCCAGAGTGCTAGGATTATAGGTGTGAACCATTTTGCCCTACAGAGACCAGCAGTTTGAGGCTGCTATGAACTATGATCATATCACTGTACTTCAGGCCCGGCAACAGAGGGAGACCCTGTCCCTTAAAATAACAAATAAAAAAAATTGTATCACTAGCATTCTCTTTCAATTACAACATATTTTATTATGAATACAAAAGTCAGGTTCAGTGCCTATGACTCAAGCAGCTAGGATGCCAGCCACATACACTGGAGCTGGCAGGTTCGAATCCAGCCTGGGCCTGCCAAACAACAATGACAACTACAACCAAAAAATAGCCAGGCGTTTTGGTGGGCGCCTGTAGTCCCTGTCACTTGGAAGGCTGAGGCAAGAGAATCACATAAGCCCAGGAGTTTGAGGTTGCTGTGAGCTGTGATACCACAGCACTCTACCTAGGGTGACATAGTGGGACTCTGTCTCAAAAAAAAAAAAAAAGAGAAAATGAATACAAAAGTCAGTCATGTAGGGAGGCGCCTGTGGCTCAGTGAGTAGGGTGCCAGCCCCATATACCGAGGGTGGTGGGTTCAAACCCAGCCCCGGCCAAACTGCAACAAAAAATAGCTGGGCGTTGTGGCGGGCGCCTGTAGTCCCAGCTACTTGGGAGGCTGAGGCAGAAGAATCGCCCAAGCCCAGGAGTTAGAGGTTGCTGGAGCGACTCC
>CAUYTI010044089.1:0-21679 GCA_963575145.1 Galago senegalensis | reverse complement strand
CCTGTGGCCCAAGTGGCTAAGGCGCCAGCCACATACACCTAAGGTGGCAGGTTCAAATCCTCAGCCCGGGCCCACCAAACAACAATGATGGCTGCAACCAAAAAATGGCCAGGCGTTGTGGCGGGCACCTGTAGTCCCAGCTACTTGGGAGGCTGAGGCAGGAGACTCGCTTGAGCCCAGGAGTTGGAGGTTGCTGTGAGCGTGATGCCATCGCACTCTACCCAGGGGGATAGCTTGAGGCTCCGTCTCAAAAAAAAAAAAAAAAGACAGAGTCTCACTTTGTTGCCTTGGTAGAGTGCTGTGATGTCATAGCTCACGGCAACCTCAAACTCTTGGGCAAGTGATTCTCTTGCCTCAGCCTTCTGATTAGTTGAGACTGCAGGTACCTGCCACAGCACCAGGCTTTTTTTTTTTTTTTTTAGAGACAGAGTCTCACTTTATCGCCCTCAGTAGAGTGCCATGGCATCACAGCTCACAGCAATCTCCAGCTCTCGGGCTTAGGCGATTCTCTTGCCTCAGCCTCTTGAGTAACTGGGACTACAGGCACCCGCCACAACACCCAGCTTTTCTTTTGCTTTGCAGTGCTGCCACCCTACTCACTGAGCCACAGGCGCCACTCAGCACTGGGCTACTTTTTACAGGCAGGGTCTTGCTCTTGGTCAGGCTGGTCTCAAACCTGTGAGCTCAGGCAATCCACTCACCTTGACCACCCAGAGTACTAGGATTACAGGCGTGAGCCACCGTGCCCAGCCTCTCTCTTCATTTTTGACAAATAGGATTCCTCTTCCTTTGTTTTAAACTGTGTGTTTTGTTAGTTTATTCGGAATATTTACTGCAAAGAAAATTCTGACCACTCTATATTGGTAGCCATTTCCCACACTGAATTTAACAGTGGACAAGCGCATAAGCCGAGCTCAGCCTATGGTGAAGATAGGATCAAGGCTCAGATTTCAAGTAAAGTATAATTCCAGGAGTTTGGGTAAAGCTTTTTTATATGACTAACATAGAGCCAAGACTGAAGCCAGGGCTGGGGCTCAGCCTAGAACCACAATCAAGGCCATTCCTGTAACCAGGACTTGGTCAGAACTCAGCTTAGTATCAAAGTCAGGGTTCCTTCTATGACTAGAGCCACAGAAGGAAAGAATGTGTCAACTGTTACAGATAGTAGAACATGCCCATGATAATGCTGTTGATGGTTGGAGCATACAACAAGGCTGTTAATAGTCACATGTATTAGCACATTCCTACGAGGAAGATAATGGTCTCATGTACTGGGACATGCCCATGAAGAAGTTATTAATTGTCACATGTCAGGACATGGTCAAGGGAATTTGCACATGCCCATTATAAAGCTATTAGTGGAAAAACTGGGACTGTGCTCCCAGTGTGCCCCATCAAAGCCCAACACACTCTTGCTTACCTCCTGTAGCTCACAGGCTATCCTAATATCCTACCAGTAGTGCTCAACTGAGGAGCCCTGTGAGGTCAGGGCTGTTTAATCCATTTAACCAATGAACAGGCCATCAAGAGAATAAAATAAACAAAAAGATGACACCACCAGCACTTGGTAGAGCTGGAGGCAGACCCTGGGTCACTTCATTACTGCTCTTTCTCACTTGTATGGAGCACAAAAGTAGAGTCAAAGCAGAGATGTGGAAAGCCAGAGGCAGCACATGCACCCACATGCAAACACACAGGCAGGCCAGACTCCACTCCCTAGTCACCTGTCTAGCCATCCCACTATCTATCTCCAGTTCCTCAGCCCTTCAGCCCTCACCCTTTCTGAATCCAACATCCACCTTACCCTACAGGCACCAAATTTCCCAAAGCTCTAGCTCCATCCCTTTACCTCTGATCTGCCTGCCAGACATTTGTCCATCTGCCCTCCTTCCCCTCCATCTCTGCCTGGGTTTAGCCCCAGCTCGGTCCCCTGTCCTCCCACTGCCTCTGTCCATTCTACCCCAGACTGCTCATCCTGGGTCGTCTACGCACTGTCCACCCCCAATGCCAACCCCAATGCTCACCAAGTTCCTCAAGCTCAGCTGTCATGGACTTGGAACGCAGGGTCAGTGTTGTGCTGGGGGCCCTCTTGGGGGGTGGTGGGGCTGCAAAGAAGAGGGAGGCCTTGGACCTCCTGTCCAACAGCAGGCGGCGCGGTGTGGCCAGATGCAGGTGCCACTTGCGCTCCACTGCCTGGATTTCCTCGTACTCCCTCGAGGATGAGTCGCACTGAGCCAAGATCTTGTTCAGGCTGCGGCTGGACGCAAACTTCTTCATGGCGCAAGGAGTTTGGGGAGTACTGGGGGCTGAGGTGGTCGGGGCCCCAAGGGCCCTCAAGACCTCCCAGAGCCAGGGCCTCAGTCAACAGTCAAGGGTATGCCAGTAGGGGGTCACGATGCTGGCTAGCTCTGGCCTGAACACCCACCCTACAGGCTCCAAGGGCCCAGGGAGGGGGCACTAGACCCATGGGGGGGCTGGGAGTGGTTTGCTGGCAGGCCAGGCTCCTGCTGCTTCAGGGTCCCCCCAGGCCCAGGTGGCCACTGCCCCGTGGGGGGACCAGGGTGTGGTCAGCCAAGCTACAGGCCTGGGCTGTGCTGGCCGGCAAGCCTCCTGGGCCCAAGCTGTGCCGCGGCGTCGGCGCGGGGAGAAGACGCTTTTCCTCTTCCCTCAGGTGCCGCCTCCCCCTTCCCTCCGACAATAAGCAGCGCGGCAGCATCAACCTCACAGTTGCTATGGCAACCCCGGCCTCCAGGCAGCTGCTGGCAGTGTAGGGAAGGAGGGCTCTGCCATGCCAGGGGCTGGGGGGGAATGCCGGGAAGGAGGGGGCAGGGATCTGAGAAGGGGCAACCTGGGGTCAGGGGTCAGAGGCCTCAGGCCAGGGGAGAGGGTTGACAGTCTAATATCAGGGATGGAGAAGGACCCCTGAGTCATGTATGAGAGCATTTTGTCTAGCTTCAGGAATCTGATGTTAACAGACTGGGGTCAGAGGTGGGGAAAGTAATGTGGGCCTGAAGTCAAAGGTCAGGGGCCGGAGAGAGAGCCTGGGCGCAGAGGCCTGAAGCCTGACCCCTCACCTCTGCGCCGAGCCCCATCCTCTTCTGGCTTCCTTGTCACAGACACAACCTTCATGACAAGGCGGTTGCCACCCTGGCGAATCAGAGCCACCACTTGCTTGTGTCCAACTTTCACCACGTTCACTCCATTCACCTGGGACAGACAGGCAGCTAGGTGGGGATGCCCCCAGGTGCCTCCTCTCAGCATTCAGGGATCAGCACCTTGCAAGCTGTGTAGGTCAGGACAGGCCTCACCTCAATGAGGAAGTCTCCAGTGCGCAGCCCCGCCCTCCAGGCCACGCCCTCCACGTCCACAGACTCAAGGTACTGTAGTGCTGGAAAGGCCGGTGTGGGTGTGAACTCCTCAATGGGGGTCTCTGCTGTGGGGGGCAATCAAGAAAGTGCTTCACTAGCCTAGTTCGGGTGGGGGCAGTAGCCACACAGCCACTACCAAGAGGTTTAGCGTGTGAAGCAGATGACTTATAGGGACAGAGTAGCCAGGGATGGGGGAGGTCCACAGGAGAGGGCCACATAGGGCAAGAAAAAGCCAGCCCAGGACTCCAGGACATATCCCTCTGCAAAACTCCCCACTCGCTCCCCCAAGAAAGACCCCCCCCACTGTGTCAGACACCCTACAACAGAAACAGTGGAAAACAGTGGAGAAATTGCTGCCTTGACACTGTCACTACAAGAAGAGGAGGGGTGCAGACAGGAGGGAGAACAGAGAAGGGTAGACACCCAAGCAGTGTCCTGCCCCACTTGTGCCCACTGCCCATTACCTTTGGCTCCCCGGAGCACAAAGCCAAAGCCTTCATGGTCCCGTTTCTGCAGGACAGCCACCTTGTCATCAATGACGTAATCACTGACGAGGAAAGCAAGAAGAGATGAGGCAACCCCACAGGGTCCAAGAGGGTCACACAGGAACAGCCCACCCCAGGGTTTTCCCTGGACTGATGCGGACAGTGGAGGATAGAGGAATGCAGGATACCCTCTCTGCACCCTCCTCTGACCTCTTTGCACCTGGCCCCAGGCCCAGCTCTTGGCTTTCCTTTATGTGGACACCCCACCCACAACCCCTCTGCATGCCCCAGCCAGTGCCCCTGCAGGTACCTGTGTGACGTGAGGCTGTCATAGGAGCCCACTGTGTAGTGGCGAAAAAGCCTCTTCGTCCGGTCCTCCCGGGTCTCTGAAGGGAGTGTCAGGAGCTGATAGACAGTCTTGGCCTCCAACTGGCCTGAACTACCCTCAACATGTTGATCACCAGTCTACACGCACACACATCCTTGGTCTGGTTATGCCCAAATGCAAGTGTGGGACCCCAACTCCTGGGGTCCTGGGTCCAAAAGTCCCAAACCAATAACACTAAGGGGATCATGCAGGGAATTCTGGTTTCCTGGCTTAGAGTCCAAGAGCAGGCAGCAGTCCTGGCTCCTAAGTTGAATACAGGAGACCAGACAAGGCCAGGGCTATCCACAGAGAGGGTCAGCAAGCCCAAGGGTGAGAGCCAAGAATGAGGTATATACGTGCCTGACTGCATGTATGACCTGCAGTCATGTGTAAATGCACACATGGGCCCATGGTCCTATGCAAGGGCTGTGCTCACAAATGTGTGAGTTCTGTGTTCATGCATATGCACAATCTGTGTGTGTATGACCCACACCCATGAACAACTGTCATGCTGTATACCCACATGCAATGGCATGGAAGTGGGATTGTGTATTCAATAAACTCTTTACAACAGATCCCTGATACTCAACCTCAAGTGGTCCCTTGCTTCAGATCCCACCTGAATGGGGCAGGGTATACAGGTGTGAGGGGCTTAGTCCTCTTCCCTGACTTTACTATATCCCCTAGAATTTTGTCTCCATCTGTTCTCTTGATCTCAAACTCCTTCATGACCACTGTGAGCTAGACAGATGTCTGCCCACTGGTCCACCCTCTAACCTCCACACCTCCAGCCATGACCTCTCTACACCCCCTGGGCTCCTACAGCTGCCTGCAGAGCCTACACTCCTGGCTTCCAGGCACATCTTAATCCCTCCTTCAGGACCTCCAAGGTGGCACCACCACTGCCTCAAATCCTCCTATTGTAGTGTTCTTTCCTTCAAGAAGTATTATTGAGTTCCTACTATGTATCAAGCATGGTTTGTCTTAGGCTTTGGGAATATAACAGAGAATAGAACAAAGTCTCTCCCTTGTGGACTTTAAAATCTATTCAGGGGAGAAAGAATAAACAAACAATATACATATCAAATGCTTAAGAGAAAAAGCAAGCAGATTAAGGGGTACAGAGAAAGTCTGCCATTCTAGGGTGGTGGCATGAAGACCTCACCAGGAGGTAAGAGAAGAGCAAAAGCTGAGGATGGAAGGGTGCAGCATGCAGCTCTGTGAGCAAAGGGCTTCATAGGAGAGGACAGTCAGGGTAAAGCCTGCAAAAGGAGTTGGCCTGGAGCATTGGAAGAACAGTTTAGATCCTGTGTAGCCAGAGCAGCAGGCAGGAAATGAGATCAGACAGGGAAGTGATCATGTTTTTTTTTCTTTTTTGAGAAGGGGCCTCTCTCTGTCACCCAGCCTGAAGTGTGGTGGTGATTATGGCTCACTGCAGCCTCCCATTCTTGGGCTTAAGCGATCCTCCCACCGTAGCCTCCCAAAGTGCTAGGATCACAAGCATGAGCCACCATACCCAGGCAGGAAACCTACGATTTTTAATGACCTGTTTCCCCCACTAATTGTGAGCTCCTTGAAGGTAAGGACCACATATTATTTATCTCTGTGATCCCAGCACCCAACACAGCACTGGACACATGACTGGTACCCTCAGGCTGACTAGGAGGGGGATGGGGCATGGGTCTGTGATGGATGGACAGAAGGACAGATCAAAAGGTAAATGGGTAGATGGAAAGAGGGAAGGAGCAAGAGGGGTATGTAAGGATAGTTCAAAGGATAGAGAGATACATGAGTGGATGGATGGATGGATGGGCTGGGTAGGTAGACAGGTAGCTGTGCAGGTAGAGACAGATGGATGAATGAATGGATGGATGGAAGAAAGGAGGGGTTGGTGTGCTGGCATGGCTGAGTATGTCAATGGATGAGTGGATGGGTGTTGGGATAAGTCGGTGAGCTGAAGGAGAGACAGATATAAGCATAGATGGAACAGTGGCTGGGTGAAAGGAAGAGCTCCTAGTCACATCGGAAGACACATACACCGAGAACAGCACTGGACTGGATTCCAGGTCCCTGCCACTAACTTGTGTGACTCTCAGTAAGTCCCTTTTGAGCCCTCCTTATAGAGCAATAAAATTCACCTTGGAGAGTCCCTTGGGTTCCGACATCCTATTATTTTATCATGCTGGCGGCCCTAACCACATCTATACCCACCACCCTGCCACCCCGTAGGACAGCTCAGGCCAAGCCTCATACTGTACAAGTGGGGCTTCAGACCTCCTCCTTGCCTCCACCTGTACCGTTCTACATGTCAACCCAGCCACAGAAATACTCACAATGCCTGCCTGCAGAACCCCAAACTTACAGTTCACTAGCTGCCTGTTTTTAGATTTTTGTCAACCAAACAAATTTTATTTATTCCATAGCACAAATTCATTTTCCGGTTTTATTAATCAGACACATCAAAGTCAGCTGATATGAGAACTCCCAGCACAACACCCTGAAGTGACAACCATACAAGAGAAAGGAAGGGATAGCAGAGGGTCCCAGTCACTCTGCTGGTTCCTGCACAAACCTGCTTCCAGAGCACACCTTACTTCACCAAAGCATTCCTGCCCCTCATAGCACCACCCTCTACCTGCCAGGCTCCTTCAACCCCTACTCTGGAGGCATCATGGGAGGTCTGCTCTTTGCTGGGTGACCCTGGGCACCAGCCCAGCCTGCATGCATAGGCGATGAACACTTGGCCTTAAGTCCTTCTCTATCTCCTCTCCAGCCCCAGAAAGAAAGATTTCTTTTTTGGATGTGAGCCTACTGGAAGTAGGTTCCTGTTCCTGGGCTGCCCCCTGGCCTGTGGGAAAACTTGGCCCCCAGGACCCAGAACAGACATTCCACCCAGAGCAGCTAGCCAAGCCTGCAGCTGCGGTCAGGGAAGGTTGTTACTGCTTCTGGCCCCTGCAGACAGCCTCTGCAGGCCCCTCTCCCTCTGTCCAACCATGGAACACACCATGAGGCCACATGCCCCACAGCTGCTACCTCATCCAAGAGCCCAGCACTCATCCTACACTGGCTGTCTGCAACCTCAGCCCACCCTGCCCACTTTCTTCCCCATCTGCCTCAACCCCAACCCTTTTTCTCTTCCCACACAAAGCCATGCTCCCCCCAACCCCATGCTAGCCTTGCTAACCCTCACCCCATGTGTGTATTTCATTCACACAGAGCTGACTGACTATGCCACGCATATGACTCTGTCCCTCAGGGCCATGTGACTCCCATTTCTAAATGAACTAACAACTATCCCCATCTCTTAGGACTGCTTGGAAGGGTTAAGAACTTCTAGGTAAAAGTGTTAACACCATGCCTGGTACCTCAATGCTACTCAGCAAGAGAGGTGCTGACACAAAGCTCTAGAATATTATGCCAGGTCCTACAACCATGGGCTCCCCTCATCCCATCTGCTAACCATCTAGAGGACTCAAAGCCCCTCTCCACTGCCCACATTCATGTGTTTGTTATAACCACTGGGCAAGCCCACTCTCCTCTAGGCATGAGCCAGGCCTCTGTGATCCCAGCTCCCAGCACAGGGTCCAGCACACAACAAATACCTAACAAACATTTGCTACTCCCAAGTTCTGACTCTTGCCTAAACCTCCCCTTCCCAGCTTCAGACTTAGATCCTAATGCCCCTAGATCCACAGTCCTCAAAGCAGGACCTGCATGACCCATCACAGTAAGAGCTGAGGACCATCTCCTATGACAGGAGGGAATCTTCATCACTCCTCCCCATCTCATCCTGTTGGAACCAGGCCCCAAACCTCTGAAATCATTTCCCACTTCAACCCCGCCCCATCCCTCAATAGGCAGAGAACCAGGATGCCCAGTCCCTTCCACAATCTGAGCCACCAGGAGAGCCATCCCAGTGAGGTGGCAGACAGTCAAACGAAGGGGTAAAGCACCCCTTGCCCAGGGGTGAGTTGGTGGCTAAGCTTCTGCCTCCCTGGGCCTTTGCTGAGCTCAGCACAGGACAGGGGTCCAGGCCATAGTGCTGGGCTCCCATTGGAAATGCGCAGCCTGGGAAAAGGGACACAACAACTCCAGGCCCAAGTCTTTCACATGCAGAGGTAGTTATGCATGCATTCTTGATCCACACACACCCCTGACCACCAACAGTACTCTCACTCAGGACAGGTTTACTTGCCCCACCAGTCCTCAAGTCTGGGGGCCTCCAAAGGACCAGCCACTGCTTTCACCATCAGGACCCCTCACATCCTGACACACAGAAGGATCCCTCCTGGAAGCCCAAGTGGTCAGCATGGTTACATTGTAGTTGCTCACCAACCTAGGAGCTGCAGCCTTCATCCTCATGTCCTTCCTGCAGGCTGAGAATGCAGCCCATCTTTCACCTGCTGCCCTCAGACCATTCCTGCCCCATGGTACCCATGAGAGCCCCTCCAGGACCAACTGGCCTCATTTCCTCCTGGCTGGTCCAGGCCTCCCTGCTCTGCCCACTTGGACAATCTGTCCAATTTGGAAAAACGCCTCTTTTCTCACACTGACCTCCTTACTTGTCCGCCAGCCACACAGGAACCGCGCACTCCATGCACCTGGTGCTTCTGTGAGCACCAAGCTGGAGGGGTGGCTACAGTCACTGGCAGGGACCACACAGAGGCACAGTCACGGGTATGCAACCTCCTGTAGTGACATCACATGCATCTCCATTGAACATCAAGTGTCTGATTACCGTACTAGTGTTCATAAGTATGTGCACAGTGTGTGGAACGTTGTATCTGTGTTGTGTACACAAGTGTTTGTCTACTTTAAGTGTGTCTGAGTTTACGTCTAATCTTTTCTCTGTGAACATCTATGTGGATTTAACATCAAGAAAAACCAAAAAGAAACTGGAAGAGGTGGTGCCCCTCGGAAGCTACCTAGGGGGACGTGGGTCACTCACCATGTCGTGTGTCATATTGTCTCATCTGTACTTCCTCCACGCAGTCAGCCGGGAACCAGCCTGTACGGCCCTTCACGGTTCCCTCCCAGAAACCGCCCTCCCCAATGCTGAGCACTGGAGGGACAGAAGCCAGATGGGCTGTTAGGGGGGAGCAGAGCAACTGGGCACCCACCCCCAGCCAACCTCAGGCTCAGGTTCTGCCCACCCCACACCCTTTCTCCTTCCCTTCCCACATTCTCCTGTCTTTTTCTTGGGAAGATGCTGGGATCCACACAGCATAGAGAAACAAACAGATGGGCTCAGCATAGGACAGGCATGTGGAGGACAGAGAGCCACGCAGATGGACACACTCAAGGAGGGGCAGGAGGCAGAGGCCAGGGCCACACTCCTGCTTCTGCCCCTCAGCTGACCACTTCCCCAACTAACCCCCATCTTGGCTCTGTCACCCACCCAGGGGTCACTGCTAAGAGTTCAGGGTCTTCATGCTGTGACCAGTGGACTGGGTCACAGATATAGCAGAAGGGCTGATCCTCACAAGTCTGCTTCTACCTCAGGCTCCTATGGACATGGGCACCCCCAGGGACAGCACCCCAGTGATGACAGAGACCCCCAGAATGAGAGGAACCTGTTATGGCACAGAAGCTCTAGTGACAGAAACCTGCATGACACACAAACGCCCACGTAATTGCCACAGATGTCCCCCACACTGGCAAGGGTCCCCACGCCACAAGGATTTCCGAGGAAAAAGTCCAGCAGTGACACAGGAATCCCATAACACAAGGAAGCTCTGTAATGGGGCAGGGTCCTTCAGAGACCCCCAGTGACATCAGCCCCCATCACGACACAGAAACAGTCCTCTGATAGAAGAGGAGTCGCTATCACTATCGTGACACAGGCAGTCCATAACAACACAGCATCGAGAGGGAGGCACAACACAGGAGATCCTGCCAGAGCCCTTCGTAGTGACACAAGAAATCCCCAGTGGGGCACCCCCACAGTGAGCAGCAGCCCTTCTGCTATAGCTCAGAACTGGGACCACTGTACCCCTAGAGCCGCGCCGTGCCCCTCTCCGCGGCGCGCCCCCCGCGGCCCCGCCCCCTGCGCCCCCTCACCCTTCACGGCCTCGCCGCGGTGCAGTGGGATCTCGCCCTCGCCCTGCGGGTTGTGCGCCTTCACAGCGATGAACTTGCGACCGGGGACTGCACTGTAAAGTTTCCGCTTCGGGCCCCGAGGCGGCGGGGCCGGGGACGCAGGGGGCGCCTGGCCAGGGCCGGGCGCCGAGCCGGGGCCGCCGGCCCCACTCGGGCTGTAGACGAACACGTAGGTGACGGACGCGATGCCGGGGGGCAGCGGACACGCGAAGCCGGCGCCCGGGGCCTCCATGGCGCGCGGCCCGGCCCCGCCGCCAGCCTCACCGCAGCCGCCGCCGCAGCGCCCGCCACCCGCCGCCCGCCGCCCGCCTGCCCGCCGGGGGCCCGGCCCGGGGCCGCTCCATGGGCCGCGCCGCCGCGCCCGGCCCGCTCCCGCCAGCGCACGAGCCGCGCCCGCTTAGGGCTCCGGGGCCGCGGGGCTGCGCTCCTGGGCGCGCCGGGCTCGCTCCATGCCGTGGCCGCTCCGCGCGCCCCGCCTCCTTCAGGCCGGGCTCCTCCCTCTGCGGGCGGTGGAGACTGGCCGGCCCCCTCTTCCCTCCCACGCTGCCCGCCCCTCCACCCCCGCCCTGGACCCCATGGGGTGCCGCCACCAGGAGGAAGACTGCAGGGCTGGGAGGTGGGAAGGTCAGGCTGGAAGGTGGGGGGCAAAGAAGGGGATGGGGGGCAGCCAGGTGGGAGCTAGGGAGGGTTGGGGTGGGGAGGGAAGCTTCAGGCATCAGAAAAGCCGCCTGAGCTTCCCTGGTGAGCGGCAAGGAGGGGTGCTCCCAGCGGTTGAGTAAGGGACTGGCCATTCTGACTCCGGCCTTGGCTTCTTCCTCACACCCTAACCACTGTCCTGAGCTGGGCACCCCAATTCCCCTCCAGACCTGTGTCCTCTCATTCTGGACACCAGCCCCTACTGGCCATGCCCACTCCATGCTGACCACCTTTCCCAAACCACTCCCCTGATTTGGGAACAGAAGCAAAGGGCTCAGTCTTCCACTTTTGCTCTGCTCAAAGGCCTGCAGTGGTTCCCTACTACCTACACAACAGGATCCACATTCTCAGCCAATAGCCAGGCTTTCTGGGATATGGAATTTGCTACACTCCAGTCGCATGGGTGGGAACCCCTCTTACCCCTTTTCTCTGGGCCGTTCACATGCTGTTACCAATACCTAAACTACTCTAATCCTATTCATTTGGCAGATTCTAAATTACTGACTTCAAACCCTCCCTCCTATGCCAGCAGTGTGACTCCAGGGTGGCGGCGACTCTGCAGACCACATTTCTGGGGTGCTGGGCTCTATGCCAAGCTCAGCCAACAGGGGGCGCCAGAAGGAGCCGCTGCCGCCACACACTGACCCGCTCAGATCCCATCCTCTCTTCTAGGTCCAAAGGTGACCTCTGCCCCTGAAGCCCTCTTGTTCCTCAGTGCACCAAACTGCCTCAGCCCTCTCCTGAGGGATGCAAACCTTCGTCCACTCACCAGGACAGCCCCTAACCTGGATCACTGCCTGCCTAAATGCTTCTTAGTCCTGGGCCTCAGCTGTCCCTGTGAGACCCAGTTAGGACCCCCACTATGAGCTGCCACCATCCCTGGCACCCAATAAGTGTTTGTGATGAAGAAAAAAAAAAAAAACAGTTCTGCCATCCCCATAGCAATTCTTAGTTTTGCATCTGCTGAAAGTATAAAGGAACAAATACAAAAAATGAATGCAGGGAGGGACATGTGCAACCACATGGCTCCAACTTGGGAGCAGCCTTTCTGAGAACTGAAAATCCTGGAATGTGTTCTTCTAACCCTTAGAAAGTCCATGGGACTATACAAAAGCTTGTAGGAGAATTGAAATTTGAGACTAGACAGCCAGCCTAGGGAGTCTCATCAGTCTGGACAGAGCCAGAGACCAAAGACATCCCCAAGGTCAGGGCTGCCTAAACAGAGGCTATCACGCAGGAAGAAATGCCTTTTACAAGCTCCTACGGTACCTTAAAGCCCTCTGCTGAGGGTTAGAACTGAAGCTTAGAAAGTTTAGGAATCAAGTCTATGTGGGTCCCAGTTAAGCTGATTTTAAGCTCTGTGACTTTGGACAAGTCCTCATCCACCTGAGCATCAGGAGCCTCATCTGTAACATGGTATCAATAGATCATAATTTCACAAGTCATCCAAGTTAAATGAGATAACACATGTATGCAGCTTGGCCCCACCATAGACATGGCATGGTGACAAGATTATAAAAGCTAACTGCCCTTGTGAAAACAAAGTACTGTTTATGTAGCTTCTTCCTATAGGACATTCAACAATGTCTCTCAAACACCTTCTATGTATCTGGCTCCTGCCCTCAAGGCACAGGAGAACGGATACCTCAGCCAGCAGCCTCCGGCATATGCTGTGGACCAGGGTTCCCAGCAGAGACCCCTCACCTGCCCAGGTCATTCTGGAAACTTCCCAAAGATAACAACTTGAATAGGGTTAGTCCCACCTCACTCCTGGGAAACCCAGACATGGAATAGCTATCTGAAAGCCAGTGTCCACTCCGGCCTCCACTGCACAGCAAACAGAGGCCAGCAGGCTCCATCCAGGTCTTCTACTATTAAGTTCTGGGGACATCAACTCCTTCAAGTGTCCCTGGCTTCTCAGGGCCCCAGGGATCAGGATGAAGAACAGAAACCAGAGTCCTATAGGTATATCAGGGCAAGAGGTGGGAAAGACCAGGACTGCCTCTTGGGAGCAGAAGTGGTAGATTTTGAGCCCTCCTAGAGTGGCAGTTCCACCCCTTACCCCTTACCCCCTTACCACATGCCATCAGCCCTGACTCACCCCAGCCCACCCTGACACTGCAGTGAACTTTCCAAGCTACATAGCAGACCATACCCTCTTCATCTAACACTATCCTCAGGACTGGCTTCAACTAGAGATCAGCATGAGTGTACCTGTTCCAGTCTAAAGGTCCTCACCTTCTTTCCTTCCCCATCCAGGAAGGCCTATCTAGGGGACAGGGATTCCCTTATCCAAGCTTTAGCCCAGCACTATGCAGGTGCCAGGAACACTGGGCCTCTCCTACTGCCGGTGCCAGCTCCTCCTCACTTGGGTCCTGGCACCCCACTCATCCTCCCTCCAAACCTCCCAGGCCTCCTACCTGATCTTGCTCTGGCTGCCTCTGCCTGATAAGGGGCCACCACCAATGTCATTTTCCTGGTTGCCATCCCGGTCACGATCTTTCTCCTCCTGCAGTCGCTGGAGCAGCAGCTGGTGGGGGAGGCTTCTCAGAGAGGGTCCAGGAGAAGCTGCTGGCTGTGCCTCCCCCTTCAGATTGATGTCGCTGGCTGAGCGTTGCAGAGGCCGAGGGGATGCCAAGCCACTGGGGCCAGCCAGACGCCGCCGCTTTGCGTAGCTGGGGGTTTCCCTGAATGGTACTGGGGGAGGGGGGCATAGTTGAGACTCTGAGCAGCCAACCAGGTGACCAATTAGTCCCAGTTTGCCCAGGCTTACCAGATTTTAAAACTAAAACCCTGTGTTCCAGGAACACTTTGGACCTAGGCAAACCCAAACAATTGGCCACCCTACAAGTAAACTTACCACTAAAGGCTATATCCCAGTCAAACTGCCACCAACTCTAACTCTAGGACAGAAGCCTACTCCTCCTCTCAGCCAAAGAAGGCCTTGGGGATGCTCAGCTCTGCTCTTAGAACTGCCCCCATTTCACAAGCTTCAGGACAGACAAAACAGACTCCACGGGACAAGTCTCACCAGATTACTGCTATATAGGGCCATTTCTAGTTAGCCAAGAAAACTATAAAAGACATTCTAGATCAGGGGTCAGCAAACTTTTTCTATACAGAGTTAGGCAGTAACAATTTCAGGCTTTGAAAGCCATATTGCCTGGGTCACAATGACTGAATTCTGCCACTGTGGCATGAAACAGCAATAAGCAGTATATAAGCAAATAGGTATCTCTGTATTCCGACAGAATTTTATTTTAAAAGCAGATGATGATTAAAAATATTATCTAACTATATGCTATTTACAAGAGAATCACTTTTAATCCAAAGACACAAACAGTTTGAAAGTGAAAGGATAAAAAAAGATATTTCATGTATATAGTAACCAAAAGAGAGCTGGGTGGCTATATTAGTATCAGACTAAATAAACTTTAAGATAAAAACTATAACAAGAGCCAGAGAAGGACATTTTATATTGGTTAACATTTGACATATAGACTTCAAACAACAGAACAACAAAATATATGAAACAAAGGTTGACACAGTTAAAGGGAAAAACAGGTAATTCCACAATAACAGGTGGAGACTTCAATATCCTAGTTCCAATAATAGATAGAATATCTGAGAAATCAATAAGGACATAGAAGACTTAAACCAATTAGAACTAACATATACATACAGAGCATTCCACCCAACAACAGCAGAATATACTTGAGAATTGTTCTGAAGTGCACATGGAATGTTTTCCAGGAGAGACCGTATTTTTGGACACAAAACAAATCTTTGTAACTTTAAAAAGACGGGAATCATACAAAGTATCTTCTCTAATCACAATGAAATGAAGCTAGACATCAGAAACAGAAGAAAAACTAGAAAATTCATAAACATGTAGAATTAAACACCATACTTTTTTTTTTTTGAGACAGAGCCTCAAGCCATTCCCCTGGGTAGAGTGCTGTGGCATCACAGCTCACAGCAACCTCCAACTCCTGGGCTCAAGCAAGTCTCCTGCCTCTGCCTCCCAAGTAGCTGGGACCACAGGCGCCTGCCACAACACCTGGCTATTTTTTGGTTGCAGGCATCATTATTGTTTGGCAGGCCCGGGCTGGATTTGAACCTGCCACCTTAGGTGTATGTGCTGGTGCCTTAGCCACTTGAACCACAGGTGCTGAGCCATAAACACCATACTCTTAAACAACTAATGTATCAAAAAAGAAATCACAAGGGAAATTAGAAAATACTCTGAGACAAATGAAAACAAAAATACAACATAATAAAAGTTATGAGATGCAGCAAAAAGGGAAATTTATAGCTAAAAAACCTACACAAAAAAGGAAAACATTCTTCCAGACACTTGTTAGTATAAAAAAAGAAATAAAGAAAAAGAAAAAGGAGAACAGTCTCAAATCAATAACCTAATTCTACATCTTAGGAAACTAAAAAAACAAGAGCAAATCAAACTAGTAAAAAGAAGGAAAGCTAGAAGAAAGACATAATTAGAACGGAGATAAAATGGAGAAACAATGAAAAGTTGTTTCCTTGAAAATATCAACAAGGCTCGGCGCCTATGGCTCAGCAGCTAAGGCGCCAGCCACATACACCTAAGGTGGCGGGTTCGAATCCCCAGCCCGGGCCCGCCAAACAACAATGATGGCTGCAGCAAAAAAATGGTCGGGCGTTGTGGCAGGCACCTGTGGTCCCAGCTACTTGGGAGGCTGAGGCAGGAGACTCGCTTGAGCCCAGGAATTGGAGGTTGCTGTGAGCACGATGCCATGGCACTCTACCCAGGGGGATAGCTTGAGTCTCCATCTCAAAAAAAAAAAAAAGAAAATATCAACAAAATTAATAAACCTTTAGTTAGACTAACTAAAAAAGAGAGAGCATACAGAAAAAACTTAAATCAGAAATGAAATTTGGGGTATTACTACTGATGTCATAGAAATAAAAGGAATATAAATCAATACTATGCCCTAAATTAGATCTACTAGATGAGATGGACAAATTCCTAGAAAAACACAACTTACCAAACTGACTTAAGAAGAAATAGAAAATCTAAACAGACTTGTAATAAGCAAAGAGATTGAATTGTAATCACAACCTCTCAACAAAGAAAAGTCTACCCCCAGATGGCATCACTGGTGAATTTTATATATATATATATATATATATATATATATATATATTTTTTTTTTTTTTTTTTTTTTTTTTTTTTTTAGACAGAGTCTCAAGCTATTGCCCTGGGTAGAATGCCATGGCATCACAGCTCACAGCAACCTCAAACTCATGGACTTGAAGATTCTCTTGCCTCAGCCTACCAAGTAGCTGGGACTACAGGCAATGGCCACAATGCCCAGCTATTTTTTTGTTGTTGTTGCAGTTGTCATTGTTGTTTTAGCTGGCCCGGGCCAGGTTTGAACCTGCCAGCCTCGGTGTATGTGGCTATCGCCCTACCCACTGACCTACGTGTGCCACCTGGTGAATTATTATTATAATAATAATAATATTAATTAATATTAATATTAATTATATTAAGCATATAATGAGTTAACACCAATCTGGGCCTGGCACAGTGGCTCACATCTATAACCCCAGCACTTGGGAGGCCTAGGCGGGTGGATTGCCTGAGCTCACAACTTCAAGACCAACCTGAGCAAGAGTGAGACCCTGTCTCTAAAAAATAGCTATGTGCTGTGCTGGGTGCCTGTAGTCCCAGCTACCTGGGAGGCTGAAGCAGGAAAACCACTTGAACCCAAGAGTTTGAGGTTGTTGTGAGCTAAAAATGCCATGGCACTCTACCAAGGGTGACCAAGTGATACTCTGTCTCAAAAAAAGGAAAAAAAGAAAAAGAAAAAGAATTAACACCATCTTGGGCGGCGCCTGTGGCTCAAAGGGTAGAGCGCGGGCCCCATAGGCTGGAGGTGGCGGGTTCAAGCCCAGCCCCAGCCAAAAATTACCAAAAAAAAAAAGAATTAACACAATCCTTCTCAAACTCTTCCGAAAAATAGAAAAGAAGGAAATGTTTCCTAACCTATTCTATAAGGTCTGATACCAAAGTCTGATAAGAACATTACAAGGAAAGAAATTTACGGATCAATGAAATCAGTAATATATTACATTTATAGAACAAAAGGGAAAGAAAACACATGACCATTTGAATTGAGGCGGAAAAGTCATTTGCCACAATCCAGCACCCTTTTATAATAAAAGTACTCAGAAAATTAGTAATAGAGGATAACTTCCTCAACATGATAAAGGGCATTTATTAAAAACCCACAATTAACATCATACCCAATGGTGAAAAATTGAAAGCTTTTCCCCTACCATCAGGTACAAGGCAAAGATACTTGATTTCACCACTGCTATTTAACATTATATTGGAAGTTCTAGTCAGAGTAATTAGGGAAAAAATAAACAAATAAAAGACATCAAAATTGGGAAGAAAGAAGTGAAGCTATCTCTATTTGTAGGTGGCATGATCCTATATATAAAAAATCCCACAGCATCTACAAAGCTACTAAACTTTTTGTTTAAACTAAACTTTATGTTTACTAGAGCTAATAAGCAAATTCAGCAAAGTTGTAGGGTAAAAGTCCAACACACAACAATCAGTTTTGCTCCTCTACAATATCAATTAATAATCTAAAAGGGGAATTAAGAAGACAATATACCACTTATAATAGCATCTAAAAGAAAAAAATGCCAAGAACAAATTTAACTAAAAAAGTAAAATCTTTGTATACTGAAAATGATAACATAGTGCTTAAATGTGACCTAAACAAATGGAAAGACATCCTATGGTTATTAATTGAAAGACAAATCTTTTGTGGGGGTAGGGGATACAGTCTCTGGCTAGAGTGTAATGGCACCATCATAGCTCACAAAACCTCAGGCCCCTGGGCTTGAATTATCCTTTGACTTCAACCTTCCAAGTAGCTAAGACTACAGGAGTGCACTACCACACCTGGCTAATTTTTTCTTTTCTTTGAGACAAAGTCTTACTTTGTCGCCCTCGGTAGAGTACCATGGCATCACAGCTCACAACAACCTCAAACTCTTGGGCTCAAGCGATTCTCTTGCCTCAGCCTCCAGAATAGCTGGGACTACAGGCGCCCGCCACAACACCCCAGCTATTTTTAGAGATAGGGTCTCGCTCTTGCTCAGGCTGGTCTCAAACTCAGGTGATCTACCTATCCACCTCCACCTCCCAGAGTGCTAGGATTACAGGTGTGAACCACAGTACTTGGCCCAGCTAACTTTTTCTATGTTTAGTAGAGATGAGGTCTTGCTTTTGTTTAGGCGCGTCTCAACTCTTGACTTCAAGCAATCCTCCCACATTCGCTTCCCACAGTGCTAGGACTATAGGCATGAGCCACCATGCCTGGCACAGAAGATAATATCATTAAAATGTCAGTACTACCTAGAGTGATCTACAGGTTCAGTGCAATCCCTATCAAAATTCTAACATCCTTTTTTTTTTTTTTTTTTTTTTTTGTAGAGACAGAGTCTCACTTTATCACCCTCAGTAGAGTGCCATGGTGTCACACAGCTCACAGCAGCCTCCAACTCCTGGGCTTAGGTGATTTTCTTGCCTCAGCCTCCCGAGTAGCTGGGCCTACAGGTGCCTGCCATAATAGCCGGCTATTTTTTTGTTGCAGTTTGGCCAGGGCCAGGTTTGAACTCACCACCCTCGGTATATGGGGCCAGCGCCCTACCCACTGGGCCATAGGTGCTGCCCCTAACATCCTTTTTTTGCAGAAACAGAAGAGCAATCCTCAAATCTATGTGGAATCTTAAAAGACCCTGATTAGCCAAAACAGTATTAAAAAAATAAGAATGAATTTGGAGCACTCAAAAATCCTGATTTCAAAACCTATTACAAAGCCACAGTAATCAAAACCTGTGATACTGGTGTAAGAAAAGTTATATAGACCAATGGGATATAGAATTGCACATCCAAATAAACCTATATATCTATGAACAACTGATTTTTGACAAGGATAGCAAGACCATTCAATGGGAAAATAACAGTCTCTTCAACAAGGAGACTATTTGCTGTACAACAGGATATCCATGTGCAAAAAAATGAAGATGTATCCCTACCTCACACCATATTAAGAGCTAAAACCATAAAATTCTTAGAAGAAAACATAGTGGGTTAACCCTCATGACCTTAGATTTGGCAATAGATTCTCAGATATGACACCAAAAGCACGAGCAACAAAAGAAAAAATAGATACATTAAACTTCATCAAAACTAAATAACATACCAAAAGACATTATCAAGAAAGTCACAAGAACTTCCTATCCTACTGAACAGAAGAAAAAAATTACAAATCAGATATCTTATAAGAGTTTAGTATTCAGAAATCACAAAGAACTCTTACAACAAAAATAAACAATCCAACTTAAAAATGGACAAAGAACTTCATCTTTCTAAAAAAAAAATGACATACGAATGGCCGATAAGCACATGAAAAAATTCTCAACATTGTTAGTCATTAGTGAAATACCACTTCATACTTTCTAAGATGGCTATAAAAATTTTGAAAAGGATAATAATAAATATTGGCAAGAATCTGAAGAAATGAGAAGTCTCATATATTACTGGTAGGAACACAAAATGGTAGAAAACAGTTTGGCAATCCTTGAAAAAGTTAAACATAAAAATCATCATATGACCTCACAATTACACATCTAGGTACATACCCAAAAGAACTGAAAACAGGTATTCACACAGAACATATGTACACACATATCCATCCATACCAGCAATATTCTCAGTAGTCAAAAGGCAGAAACAACCCACACATCCAAAAATGGATGAATGAATAAGCCACATGTCATTCAGACAAAGAAATATTATTTGGCCAGAAAAAGGAATGAAGTAGAGGTACACTCTACAAGAGGGATGAGGCTCAAAAACATGTTGAGGGTGGCGCCTGTGGCTCAGTGAGTAGGGTGTTGGCCCCATATACTGAGGGTGGCGGGTTTAAACCCAGCCCCAGCCAAACTGCAACAAAAAATAGCCAGGTGTTGTGGTGGACACCTGTAGTCCCAGCTACTTGGGAGGCTGAGGCAGGAGAATTGCTTAAGCCCAGGAGTTGGAGGTTGCTGTGAGCTGTGACTCCACGGCACTCTACCAAGGGCAATAAAGTGAGACTCTGTCTCTAAAAAAAAAAAATCAAAAACATGTTGAGTAAAGGAAGCCAAACATGAAGGGTCACATACTGTATGATTCCATTTACATGAAATATCAGGAACAGGTAAATCTGTAGAGATATTAACAGCTGGTGGAAGATGGGGCAAGGGTAATATAAAATTACTTGATGTGTCTGTGGTTTTCTTTTGGGGGCAGTGAAAATGTTTTGGGCTTTAATAGAACTGGCTGCACAACAATGTGAATGTATGAAATGCCACTGAACTGTTCAAGCAAAATGGTCAATATTATGAACATTTCATTTCAAATGCAAAGCAGGCTGTGGGCTGGATCTGGTCTATGAGGCATACTCTGCCAGGCCCTGCTGTGCAAAGTGTGGTCCAAGGATCAGCACATGGGCCTCACGGCAGAACTGATTACATATGCAGAACCTCGGGCCCCACACAGACCTACTGAGTCAGAATCTAGGTTTAACAAGGTCCCTAGGATAGTACCACAGTACCACAATACCGAGAAGCATTTTCCCAGGGTACTCAGCAAAAGCCTTGTATGATTCTAAATCCATGTGAACGCATGTGTGCATGTGCATGAGAGAAGAGGTAAGAGAAAATGTGACCCAAAGGGTGCCCCAAGGTGACAGAGGTAAGGAAACAGAGGTGACCACTCTCAGGCCAGGGTCCTTGCCTGAGGCCTAACCATCTAGAGGGACCAAGTGAAGCTACCAAGAGGCAACAAGATGTCCTATCCCCTAGAGGGTAACACAAGTCCCAGTCTACCCAACCCTACCAGGTGGGTTCCTGCTTTTCCACATGAGAAGGAAGAAGGCTGGGCAGAGCCCCACCCAGTGGCCCCAGATGGGGTGGGACATAATGACTCATAACAGTCATTCACAGAATGTTCTTGGAATTAATGTGTGCAGAGGGACCAGGGTGACAACAACGGACCTGTGAGTCTGAAGACAGGCTCTGCCATTATCCTCTCTGTGCCTTGGTTTCCCTCTTTATAAAACAGGTTATTAATGACTCCTTAGGGATTTGTTGAGAGGGTGAATTGAGATAAGGGGGTTTATAGTAAATACCAATAAGTGCATGTACAGACTCAGGGATATCCAGCTATGCCATCTAAGTATGTTGTGTGACACCTGAACAGGTAAGTGTGTTGCTGGCCAGGCAAGCCAATGACCAGTCAGGATCATGTGGCACAGATGCCCACTCCTGTCCAGATACTGCCCCAGGATGGTGTGCCTACACTCAATCAACCAAGCACACTTGCATCAGGGGAGCCCTGCCATCTCTGTCCATATCACAAAAATGAGAGCCAACTGGGGCCTTCCTGTCTCTCAACCTAGATAACAAGTCCCCTCGGCTCGGCGCCTATAGCTCAACCGGCTAAGGCGCCAGCCACGTACACCTAAGGTGGCGGGTTCGAATCCCCGGCCCGGACCCGCCAAACAACAATGATGGCTGCAACCATAAAATAGCCAGGCGTTGTGGCGGGCGCCTGT
>CAUYTI010044088.1:0-13184 GCA_963575145.1 Galago senegalensis | reverse complement strand
TGTTTTTCCATTTGTTAACATCTTCAGCTATTTCTTTTCTCAGAGTTTCATAGTTCTCCTTATAGAGATCTTTCACATCCTTTGTTAGGTAAATTCCCAGATATTTCATCTTCTTTGGCACTATTGTAAAAGGAATAGAGTCCTTGATTATTTTTTCAGCTTTACTATTGTTGGTGTATATAAAAGCTACTGACTTGTAAGAATTGATTTTGTATCCTGAGATGCTGCTGTATTCCCTGATCACTCCTAAGAGTTTTGAAGTTAAGTCCCTGGGATTTTCCAGGTATAGGATCATGTCATTAGTGAAGAGTGAGAGTTTGATCTCCTCTGACCCTATTTGGATACCCTTGATTGCCTTCTTTTGCCTGATTGCAATAGCTAAGACTTCCATTACTATGTTACATAGCAGTGGAGACAGTGGGCATCCTTGCCTCATTCCTGATCTGAGTGGAAATGTTTTCAATTTTACACCATTCAATACGATATTGGCTGTGGGTTTGCTGTAAATGGCCTCTATCAGTTTAAGAAATGTACCTTCTATGCCTATTTTCTTAAGAATTTTGATCATGAAAGGATGCTGGATATTATCAAAGGCTTTTTCTACATCAATTGAGAGAATCATATGGTCTTTGTTTTTTCTTTTGATGTGGTGTATTATATTTATAGATTTGTATATGTTGAACCAGCCCTGTAACCCTGGAATAAAACCAACTTGATCATGGTGTATAATTATTTTTTTCATGTGTTGTTGAATCCTGTTTGCTAAGATCTTATAGAATATTTTTGCATCAATATTCATTAATGATATTGGTCTATAATTTTCTTTCTTTGTTGGATCCTTTCTTGGTTTGGGGATCAGGGTGATATTTACTTCATAGAATGTGTTGGGGACTATTCCTTCTTTTTTTATGCTTTGGAAAACATTGTATAATATAGGTACTAGTTCCTTTTGAAATGTTTGATAGAATTTGGATGTGAAGCCATTTGGTCCTGGACTTTTCTTTTTAGGGAGATTTCAGATGGATGCTGCTATTTCAGTGGTTGATATAGGTCTATTTAAGATTTCTAATTCTTTCTGGTTGAATCTCAGAAGGTGGCGTGCTTCCAGGTATTGGTACATTTCCTTCAGATTTTCATATTTCTAGGAATAGAGATTTTTGTACTAATCATTGAGGATTTTTTGAATTTCTGAAGTGTCTGTTGTTATTTCTCCTTTATCATTTCTGATAGACAATATTAGAGATTTTACTTTTATATTTCTGGTTAGGTTGGCCAAAGGTTTATCAATTTTGTTAGTTTTTTCAAAAAACCAACTTTTTGTTTCATTGATCTTCTGAATGATCCTTTTGTTTTCAATTTCATTTAATTCTACCCTAATTCTAGTTGTTTCTTTCATTCTTCTGGGTTTGGGGTTGGAATGTTCTTCCTTTTCCACTTGCCTGAGGTGATCCATTAAGTTGTTGGCCTCCTCTCTTTCTGTTTTCTTAATGAAGGCTTCCAATGCTATAAATTTCCCTCTTAGGACTGCCTTTGCAGTATCCCACAGGTTTTGATAATTTGTGTCATTTTCATTTAGTTCCAAAAATTTTTTTATTTCCTTCTTAATCTTGTCTTTGACCCAGCTATCAGTCAGCCTAAGATTATTTAGCTTTTATGACTTTGTTTGAGTATGGAGATTCTCATTGCTGTTGAGTTCAACTTTTATTCCATGGTGGTCCGAGAAGATACAAGGAATAATTTCTATACTTTTAATTTTGCTGAGGTTAGACTTGTGTCCTAGGATATGATCTATTTTGGAGGATGACCTGTGGGCTGGTGAGAAGAATGTATATTCAGTTTTTTAGGGTGAAATGTTCCGTAGAGGTCTGTAAAGTCCATTTGTTCTAGGGTCAGGTTTAAGTCTAATATTTCTTTGTTTAATTTCTTCTTGGAGGATCTATCCAAAACTGTCAAAGGGGTGTTAAAATCTCCAACTATTATAGTGCAGGAAGATATCAAATTGTTCATATCCAGTAGGGTCTGCTTTATGAATTGAGGAGCATTCTGGTAGGGTACATAAATGTTCATTATCGAAATCTCTTCATTTTGGGTGTTTCCCTTGACAAATATGTAGTGACCTTCCTTATCTTTCTTTATCTTTGTTGGTTTAAAGCCAATTGTATCTGTTACTAAAATTGCAACCCCTGCTTTTTTCTGGTTTCCATTTGCCTGTATTATACAAGTCCATCCCTTTACCCTGAGTCTATTTTTATCCTTTAAAATAAGGTGAGATTCTTGTATACAACAGATATCCAGTCTGAGTTTATGTATCCAGTCAGTCAGTCTGTGCCTCTTTAGAGAACAATTTAAACCATTCACATTAATTGAGAGAATTGATAAGCCTGGTTGTGTTTTGGGTGTTGTGATTTTTGGATATCCAGTGGACAGTTTTAATCTTTTCACCACTGTGGAAGTTGGGTTTTGTTCAAAAAATTTCTGGGTGAGTTTACTTTGGAGGTAAAGCATTGCACTGGTCATTGTGGAGGATGGGTCTGAGAATATCCAGGAGAGCTGGTTAATTATGGCAAAATTCTTCAATGTGTCTGTCATTAAAGTATTTGATTTCTCCATCACAAATGAAACTCAGTTTAGCTGGATAGAGGATCCTGGGCTGGAAGTTGTTTTGTTTTAAGAGATTGAAGGTTGATGACCATCTTCTTCTGGTTTGAAATGTTTTGGCTGAGAGATCAGCAGTTATTCTAATATTTCTCCCTTTATAGGTGATGCTTTTCTTATGTCTGGCTGCTTGCAGAATTTTCTCCTTCATTTTCACTTTGGCAAAGTTAATCACAATGTGTCTAGAAGATGCTTTTTTATTAGGAATGAGTCTTGCTGGGGTTCTGAAACTGTCTGCTATCTGAAGTTCTGAATCTCTTGCAATGTTTGGGAAATTCTCCTCCAAAATCTTTTGGAGTAGAGCATCTGTACCTTTAGGACTATCCTCTTCTCCTTCGGGAATTCCTATAAGATGAATGTTTGATCTTTTGGAGTGATCCCACAACTCTCTCAGGGAATGATCATTTTTTGCTCTCCATTTGTCTACCTCGTTGAGTGTTTGGGAAGATTCAAAAGCTTTGTCCCCAGTTTCAGAGATCCTTTCTTCTGCCTGGTCAACTCTATTAGTGAGGGATTCTACTGTATTTTGGAGCTCCTCAACTAACTTCTTCATTTCCTTGAGCTCTGCTATCTCTTTTCTCATTATGTCCATATCTTGGGTGACTTGAGACAACTTTAGAACTACCCTTTGTTTCCATCTTTTCTTCCATTCTATTTATCTTATTTGGAATCCATATTCTGAATTCAGTTTTTGACATTGTTGCCATTTGTGTGTGCATGACATCTTCAGGTGTATCTCCTGTGTCATTTCTTGGGGGGATTGATCTACTCTGGTTATTCATGTTGCCAGAGTTCTTCTGTTGAGTCCACACCATGTTTATTTTCTACTGTTTGGTTATTAGAACTGGTAGGGTGATTGAATTGGGGTTCCCAGGTAGAAGAGTTAGCCCCTTACCAAAGCCCTAGGCTTGGTAATTGTGGCTTATCTCCAACAACCTTAAAAAGTTTCAGAGTTTTGGCTATAGATTCTGAGACCCTACTTGGTGAGATAGTGCAGGGTAGATCTGTTTTGATATCAGCCAACCTCTACACTATCCTAAAAAAGCACCCTATTAGATTTAAATCTTGACTGTGAAGAGATACAAACAGCTATGATGCTTTTCTTTTCCACTACAGAACATCAAAGGTCCACCCAGAATGTCCCAGAGTAGACAGCCCCACACATAGGTTCCAACCAAATTGTCTGTGACAGTACAAACCCTGCCCAACAGAGAGGGATTCAAGGACAATTCAAAACAAAGGGATTCAAAGCACAATTGGAGCCAGGGATCCACACTCCTACCTGCCAGACTCAGTCCACACTATTGTCTGCTTCTCTGCTCTCAGGCCCAGCTGAAGCCAGGGGTAACACCCCCACCTTCCAGTCTCAGTCCACACACAGTTAGCCTCTGGAGTAGGTTCTGGAGTAGTGCCTGCCATATCAGTTGGAGTCAGGGGACCATGCCCTGCCTGCCAGTCTCAGTCCATTGCCTGGCAAGCCTCTGTTTACAGGCTCTGTTAGAGTCAGGGCACCACACTGCACCCGCAGGTCTCAGTCCTCACCTGGTAAGCCTCTGCTGACTAGCCCCACTGGAGGCAGTAGAGTACACCCTAGCCCTCAGGGCTTGGTTCACACCCAGTAAGCCACTGCTCCAGGGTTCTGTTGGAATCAGGAGACCATGCCCTTGCTCTCAGGTCATAGTACACGCCTACTAGCCTCTGCTCACAGGCCCAACAGGGACCAGCCTTGTCTGCCAAACACACGGCAACCACTCTCTTGCTGTGGGTGTTGTCAGAGCCAGGGGTTCTGTACCCTGTCCCATAAGACACAGTCCAAACTAAGGGTCAACACTACCACTGGCCGGGCATAGTCATAACCAGGGAATTGCTTCTCCTCCCACTGAGTGTCCTTTTCTTCCCACACCCTTTTTCATCCTTATTAGTCACAGATTTCATCCTGATGGTTGGCGGTCCACACTATGCCCAGGTCTCTCAGGACAAAACCAAACACTCTGTGCTCTGCAGGGGGCAGAGCTTCAGACTGCCATGCGTGGGGGGAAAGGGTGGACTGGGAGTTTGGACTTGTGAGGAAAAATATCTGTTCAATTTTATGCCTGGTGGGGTGGTGTCTAGCTTCATAAGTGGGACCTCCCTGGAGAAAGAGACCTGGAGTTTCTCTTCACTGGAGCTCTCTCCAGTGAGGTAAAATGAGAGGTCTTTTGTCCCCTGCTCGTTAGCAGATACCCTGCGGCAGGGCTCCTACTTGGGGGAGTGGTCTCCCATCCTCTAGTCAATAGGCTTTGTACCTGTAATTTGTTTTCTTGAATGTTCTTCCTTGGAGTTATAGCTTGCCAAACTTTTTTCTTGGCTCAGCTCCCTTTCTTTGGCTTTGTAGAGTCTGGTTCCATCTAGTTTTTCTTCCTTTGCTCAGGAGCCTCTGACAAGGGTTGCCCCCAGTTGGCCATCTTCCATACTTCTCTCATCTGACTTTGGGATCTGTCTTTCCATTTTCTTGTCTATTCCTTTTATTGTCTTTATCATCCATACTTTAAATTCCTTTTCTGTCAAGTCCATAAATTCTTTATAGGTGGAGTCTTCTGAAGTAGCTGCCTCATGGTCCCGTTCAGGAGTTCCTCTGTAAGGAGTACCTTGGTTTTTCATGTTGCCTGAATTTTTTGTTGGTTCCTCCTTCTTGTTCACCTTCTTGTCCCTCCTTTTTCCTTCTCACTGCCTCTTTTGTTTCAAACAGAAGTCCTTGCTCTTGATGACAGTACATTGTAATATATCACCAGGACACCAGGTAGGCAATGTGGGGTTTTTTGAGACAGAACATAGCCAGCAACCTCTGTGGTCCCTATTCCTCTATGGTCCTTAGTTACCTTTGGTGATTGCCTGGTTGTTTCCTCAGTATTCAGACCCTGCCAGGTTGGAATCTTAAATCTCACAAGAATCCTTCATGGGCAAGTCACACAGTGCCTCCTGACACCATTTCCCATGGGGTGTGGGAGTCCCTCAGCCTGTCCCAAGAGTGGAGTTCTGATCCAAGCAGGCAGAATTAAGATAGCCATGCTTTATGTCCCTGCGAAGATCTTCTCATGACCTTTCCACAGTGACAGCCTCTTTGCAGCTGAGACCATTTCATTATGGCTGCCTCACCAGCCACCAAACCCATGGCAAGTCCACTCCAACCAGCATTCAAATCTGGTTGCTGTATACTGTTTGAGTCCACCTACTCTTCCAAGATTGCCACTCAATACACAGCTTCCTCCAATAACTGAAAACTCTGGAAAGACTTCCTCCCATCCAGGCCTCCCTGGGGGGGACAGCCAATCCCAGCAGGTCACAATCACTTGCCTAATTCATCAGATTTCCACCACTCCATATCATACACTATATCTAGGTCACCACCTCCTCCCTGTGCTCCCTGAGCTATGACTACAGGTAAGGTCCCCGCATCAGATGTGGCTGGGTTCTCTCTTTTCCCCATTCATTCTACAAGTGCTCAGTTGAATGATTGTTCTGGACTCCCATCTTGATCCATCCCAGAAGTTCCTTTTTCTTTTGTTTTTCAGACAGAGTCTTAAGCTGTTACCCTAGGTAGAGTGCCGTGACGTCACAGTTCACAGCAACCTCAAACTCTTGGGCTTAAGCAATTCTCTTGCCTCTGCATCCTAAGTAGCTGGGACTACAGGCACCCACCACAATGCCTGTCTATTTTTACATTGCAGTTGTCATTGTTGCTTAGCAGGCCCAGGCCAGGTTTGAACCTGTAACCCTAGGTATATGTGGCTGGCACCCTGCTGACAGAGCTATGGGCTGCCAGAAGCTCCTTTTTTAAAAGATGGTAAATTGCAATTATAAAACTACAATTTTTTTTTTTTTTGTGTCAGAGCCTCAAGCTGTCACCTTGGGTAGAGAGTGCCATGGCATCACAGCTCACAGCAACCTCCAACTCCTGGGCTCAAACAATTTTCCTGCCTCCACCTCCCAAGTAGCTGGGACTACAGGTGCCTACCACAATGCCCAGCTATTTTTTTTTTTTTTATTGCAGCCGTCATTGTTGCTTGGCGGGCCCAGGCTGGATTTGAACCTGCCAGCTCAGGTGTATGTGGCTGGTGCCTTAGCTGCTTGAGCCACAGGTGCTGATCCAAAAACTTACAATTTTAATGGAGATAGTCAATCAGAGCAGACACATGGCAAGATCCGCAGGAATCTGAGAGAAGAAATTAAAAAAAAATGCCATTTATGACAAAATGCTTAATGTTGCTAGACATCGAGGAAATGCAAGTGAAAACCACAATGAGATGTCACTTTGTCCCAGTTAGAATGGCTTTTATTAAAAGTCCAAAAACAATAGATGTTGGCATGGATGCAGAGAGAAAGGAATGCTTATACAGTCTTGGTGAGACGTCAGATAAGTGCAAGATCTAAGTAAAACAGCATGGAGATCACTCAAAGAACTAAAAGTGGGGTGGAGCCTGTGGCTCAAAGGATTAGGGCGCCGGCCCCATATACTAGAGGTGGCGGATACAAACCCAGCCCCAGCCAAAAAATAAAAATAAAAAAGAAGAACTAAAAGTAGACCAGCAATTTCACTACTGAATATTTACCCAAAGGAAAAGAAATTTTTATCAAAAGGACACCTACCCTCAAATGTTTATTCTGGCACAATTTACAATTGCAAAGATGTAAAATCAACCCAAGTTCCAATCAATTCATGAATGGATTAACAAAATGTGGTATATGTATACCATGGAGTACTACTCAGCCATGAAGAAGGACGACCTAATGCCTTTGCAACACTTTGGATGGAACTGGAGACCATTATCCCAACTGAAGTATCTAAAGAATGAAAAAAAGAATGTACTCTCTATGAAACTGGACTAACTGATAAGCACACATATCAAAGAGGGAAGTAAAACACAACAAAAATCAAACGGGGTGGGGAGGAGAAAAGTGGGGATAGGTGAAAACCTACTTAACCAGTACAGGGAATCTATCTGGGTGACAGGCAAACTTACAACTTTGACACAAGCATTACAAAAACAATCCATGTAACCAAAAACGTTTGTACTCCTGTAGTACTTTGAAATAAATAAATAAAACCATAGATTTAGTTTTAAAAAACCTTTAGGGGTGGCGCCTGTGGCTCAAGTAGGGCGCCAGCCCCATATGCCGGAGGTGGTGGGTTCAAACCCAACACCAGCCCCCCCCAAAAAAAAACCCCTTCAACAATATTTTTTAAATATTCCCAATTTTAAAATGTTCTTTCTTATGTATTAAATAATTATCTGTGAGAATATTAGTTTCTTATAAAGAAAAAAGGAAAATCAATTTTTTTTCTTTTACAAACTACGTGAGCAACTGACATGTAGAAATCACCAAGCAACACAAGTCCAGACAAGTTATTGGACATTGTGAGACAACATCACTGGAACAGGATGTTTGTGGGATGGTGATGTCAAGAAAGACATCTCTTTCTGTCTTGGGGGTAGACTATCTTAAAAGTTTTCATTTCAGGAAACTCTGAGTTATAAATTGGGATAAAAAGAATAGAGGTCGAATTAACACTCTGAAATTAAAACCACAGGAGAATACGAATGGAAAGCTACTGTTCCCTATTTTCAAAGGATTTAACTTTCTAGAGTGAATGGATTATTTTACATGAAGAATATGAGTGGATGAAATGATATACAACTGCCATTTTATGCAATGAATATTTTGCTGAAAATTACAAAAACAGAACTTGCAAAATACAATTCTTACTTTCAACAATCCAAAGGAGTTGGCTACTTAATCTTTTTTTAAATTTCAGATCAGTATGAGTGTATAATTAGGTTACATTGTTTGCATTTGTTAGGTAAAGTCCAAGTTCTAGTTGAGCCCCTCAACCAGGTGTGCCATATACCCTTTTCATTATTCCCATTAGGTAAGAGCTTATCAGTCCCCCTCCTACCCTCTCCCTCCTTCCCCCTGCCACCCACTTGAATTTTACTTATTTTTTTATTTAGAGAAATCTTAAAACCTGACTAATAAAGTGAGGGTTTTCAGCTTTAGGACAAAAGTGTTCAGGCTCACGTAAACAGGACCTCAAGTTTCTTTCAGAAAATAGGGCATTGTAATATGTGCAGGTTCTTCTGGTCTGCCCTTCTTTAGAGCAAAAGATTTAATCTCTAATTTATTTGTTTGAAAAACATAATTGTATTAAAAGCTTTTAAAACTGCAGATGGCCATTGCATAACAAGTTTTATTTTTCAACAATGTATTATTAAAATCCACATTTTCTTCTATTAAAAATAATACTATTTGTTATGATGCTAATTTATGAAAAGTAACCAGTGATACAGTTTTCAAAGGGAATGAGGTCTGTGAAAAAGCAGCAAAGTTATCCTACGTACTTTTTTCCTCTCGTCTTCTAAGAAGTATCATGGTTCAAAACAGATAAACAATGGACTTCAGAGTAAGAGATCTAGGTTTGAAATCTAGTTCAAGTGTGATTGCTATGTATTTGATCTGTTTTCTCAGCTTCTGGTTGTTGCTAATAATAGTAACAATAACTGGCTGGAAAAGATGACCACTTAGTTTATGTTTGGAATTTCTTGCTAAATCAGTGTTCTGGTTATCTGTTGGATAATATTATGAAAACAGGAAAGATTAATCTACAGCTGGTATGTAGGGACATGGTCATTTACTGTGCTGGTCTCTGGGGAAGAAATAACAATTGCTGCTTTCTCCAGCTCCTTATGTTCCAACAACACTGGTCTTCTTTCAACATTCCAGCCAGGCAAAGCAATTTTCCTTTCCCTGTAAGGCTTTTCTCCTGACTTTTGGCTGGCTCCTTTTTCTCTGGTCTCAGTTCAAATGTCACTTCCTCTATAAGCCCTTTTTTCTAGCTTCCACCTTAATATTCTTCCCAACAGATCACCCCTGCTGATCTGCAGTTCTCACTATTGGATATTATCATGGTTATGAATTTATTTGTTATCTCCACCAAGTAGAATGTAAGCTCCATGAAGGAACTTGTTGATCCATTTCATAGTTGTATTTCTGAGTCTTCAATAGGAACTTATACAAAGTAGAGTTTCAATAAGTAATTATTGGATGGCTGGATGGTTGGTTAGATGGATAATGAAGGGTCTAGATGTATGGTCTAGGGTAGTAAAGATCCTACTCTGCTCATAACCTGACTGCTTCTCAACACTTTCATGATTAACACCTGTTCTTAGCCTCCATCACCTCTCACCTAGGTTGCTGCAGAAGGCATCTCAATGGCTCTCTTTCTACCATTGGCCCTCTATGGTTTAACACAGGAGCCAGATTAACCCTTTTTAAGCCCTGAAAGTCACTCTTGAAAGAGAAATCCTGGACTGTAGCCAGCTTTTTACAGAAGCTCCCATCCAGAAGGAGGCTTAAAGGAGCTGATGGTTTGGAGCGGAGCCAAGAGAGAAGATTGAAGAGTGCACTTCAACCTTCCTGAGGCAAACTGCAACCCCAAAAATACAATCAAAAGTTACAAAATCCACCACCAAGCGGACGGGAGCCCTTCCCCCACAAGAAGGGCTCGCAGTTTACTCCATGCAAACAAGCGAGCAGAGTTCAAACATTCTCCCACTCTATCCCACGGGAGAGACCCCCTAAAAACTGAACCTCCTACCCCTGCTGGTGTGCCATGGCACCCTTCTGCCAGGCATAAAACTGTAAAACTGTATATATTCCTCACCTGCAACATTGAACTCTGAGGACCCCCCCCCCACCGTCTGGAGGTTCGTTACCTATGGAGTCCAGATTCTTGGGCATCTCCTTGAGAGAAGTAGAGCAGGAAAGGGCTGGTGCTGCTCTGTGCTGACTGTACCACAGGAGTGAGGAGAAGAAAGTTGGTTCAGAGGAAGCCATACAGCAACAGTGGCATCCTGAGCTGCGAACTGATACCATTCCAGATAGGTGAGCCGTCTCTGGGCAACCAGGGGTTCTGGACAGCAGCCACAGGCCGAACAAACAGACTTGGTACTTTCATAAGTAAAGAGACAATTAGCACCAGCCCTCAGGGGAATAGCTGAGACAAAGGCAATGGGCAGGCAGAGGCTGGAATGGACACTTGAGTGTAAACTCTAACTTGCTTCAGGCCCAGAGCTGAGTTCTTCACCAGCTCTAGAAAGCCTCTGACTTGCAGAAGAATTTAGACAGGACAGAAGGTGTGAGGCTGTAACAGCCACAACTTTCAAAGAGTAAATTCTTCCCCTGCTGGACTGGCCTCAGATTTCCCAGAGAGCACCTCGCCCTCAGGGGAATGCTGAGACAAAGGCAGTGGAGGTAGGGATTGACACCTGAGTGTAAACTCTAATTGCTGCCCAGGGTTGAGTTGCTCATCAGTGCTAGCAGCCTCTTGACTTGCAGAGGAATCTAGCCACGACAGAAGACAAGGGGCTGGAATTAAGAGAACGTTCACAGCCTAATTTAAATATGCAAGGCCCCCCTCCCAGACACAGATTTCTGCGTGATTTTGGCAGTGATTTTGGCAGCCGTAAACCTGGGAGCAGTTGCCTACTAGAGTGAATAGGGTCACAGACCTGAGGGATTACGAGTGACTGGGTGCAAGGTGGGGAAGGAAGTATTAACCTTCCCAGACTAACCCATCTGCTGGGTGGGTCCCTTTGCCTTCATGGAGCACTGGAGCAAGTTATATCCGAGCTGCAAGCAGACCCCTCTTATCTAGCTGCTGGAAACATTTGAACTTTTCCCCCTGAAATGGGTGCTGACTGGGACAACTGATTTGGACCCCTTAAACTAGGCAGACCACCCAGGGACTATTCAAAGGAGCACCCTGGGTGTATGGTTGAGGGGAGGTTTGATTTTCCTTGCCCAATTTTTGTTTATGGGGGGCGGGGTGATTTAATTGCTGGTATTTCTCCACAGCTGAGACTTTAACCAAGAGAAACTGAATCACTAGGGTAGGACAGAGACCAGCTGAAAATAAGACAGAGTCACTTAGCCCCACCACACGAAACAGGTCCCCAGTCTCTCAGGCTGTAACACCATATGGGTTCTTAACAAACCTCAAGGGGAAAAGCCAATTGGGGTAAAACAATCATGGGGCAGAATCAGTGAAAAAGCTCTGGTAATATGAATAACCAGAGTAGATCAACTCCCACCCCAAGAAAGGATGTGGCAGACAAAAACTGAAGATCCCCTATATAAACAGATAGCTGAGATGTCAGAAATTGAATTCAGAATTTGGATTGCAAATAAGATTAATAGAATAGAGGCAACGATAGAAATAGAAATTCAAGGAGCGTTCCAAAAGTTCACTCAAGAATTCAACTAATTCAAAGACAAAACCACCAAAGATTTTGAAAAATTAAGGCAAGAGATTGCAGCCCTCAAAGATCTGAAAACTAAGGTAGAATCTCTGGGTAACAGAGTGCAAGAGGCAGAAGAAAGAATCTCAGACGTAGAAGACAAAACTTCTAAATATTTCCAAACATCCAAGGAGAATCAGAAATGGAAAGCAAAAACAGATCATTCTCTCAGAGAGCTCTGGAATAATTCAAAGAAAACTAATATTCGCCTTATAGGAATCCCTGAAGGCAACTAAGTTGCTTCACAAAACACAGAGGCTCTTCTGTATGAAATTATGAAAGAGAACTTTCTAGATATGTCAAGAGATCCTGAAATTCAGATTGCAGACAGCTTCAGAACCCCAGCATGACTCAACCCAAATAAGACATCCCCCAGACACATCATAATTAACTTCACTAAAGTTAATATGAAAGAGAAAATCTTGAAAGAAGCAACATGTAAAAAAAACCATAACCTACAAGGGGAAGAATATTAGAATAACTGCAGATCTCTCTGCCAAAACCTTTCAGGCAAGAAGAGGGTGGTCGTCGACATTTAATCTCTTAAAACAAAATAACTTTCAGCCCAGGATCCTGTATCCAGCTAAACTGAGTTTCATTTATGATGGAGAAATTAAATACTTTGATGACATCCATGCATTGAAGAAATTTGCCATAACTAAACCAGCTCTCCAGGATATTCTCAGACCTATTCTCCAAAATAACCAGTGCAATCCTCCACCACAAAAGTAAACTAACTCAGAAACTATTGATCAAACTCCACCTTCTACAGTGGCGAAAGGATTAAAAACGTCCACTGGACTTTTGAACAACTCAATACATAAAATTTTATCAGGCTTATAAATAATTTCAATCAATGTGAATGGCTTAAATTGTCCTCTAAAGAGGCACAGATTGGCTGATTGGATACAGAAACTCAGACCAGACATTTCTTGTATACAAGAATCTCATCTTACCTTAAAAGACAAGTATAGACTCAGGGTGAAGGGATGGTCATCTATATTCCAGGCTAATGGAAAGCAGAAAAAAGCAGGTGTTGCAATATTATTCGCAGATACAATAGGTTTTAAACCAAAAAAAGTCACCAAAGATAAAGATGGCCACTTTATATTTGTTAAGGGCAATACTCAATACGATGAGATCTCAATTATCAATATCTATGCACCCAACCAAAATACACCTCAATTTATAAAA
>CAUYTI010044086.1:0-42965 GCA_963575145.1 Galago senegalensis | reverse complement strand
AGCTGGGACCACAGGTGCCCGCCACAACGCCCGGCTATTTTTTGGTTGCAGCCGTCATTGTTGTTTGGTGGGTCCGGGCTGGGGATTCGAACCCGCCACCTTAGGTGTATGTGGCTGGTGCCTTAGCCGGTTGAGCTATAGTGCCGAGCCAATTCATCTTGTTTTTGTAAGGTACTTTGTTCTACACATTTTGCCAGCAAAGTTTGACCCTATAAACTCAGAAACTCCCACTCCCCATCAGATAGTTTCATTTTTTCCTTTATTCCTTTCTTTTTTCCTTTTTGAGACAAGGTCTTACTCTGTCTCTAGAGTGCAGTGGCACAATTATAGCTCACTGCAGTCTTGAACTTCTGAGTTCAAGTGATCTTCCTGCCTTGGCCGCCCACAGAGCTGTGATTATAGGTGTGAGCCACTGTAGTCTGCCCTTTTCTTTCTTTTTTCTTTTTTTAAGTTTCAGATTAATCTGAGGATACAAATGATTAAGTTACAATGTTTGCATTTGTTAGGTAAAGTCCCAGTTGTACCTGTGTCCCATAGCCAGGAGGTGTGCCATAGATACCCTTACCTGGTGCCTATCACTGCCCTCCTCTCTTCTCTTTCCCTCCTCCCCCAACTCGGATTGAATTGAGTTTTTCTCTGCTCTTTTCATTTTATTTTATATTTTATTTCATTTCATCTCATTTATCTTTTAGAGACAGAGGTCATGCTCTGTTGTCCAGGTTGGACTTGAACTCCTAGGCTCAAGCACTCCATCTGCTTCAGCCTCTTGAGTACCTGGAACTGTAGGCGTGTGCCACCAAAATGGCTCCATAGTTTTTCTTTTCAACATAACATTCCCACATCCATTCTATAAATGCTGAGTGCTACTCTTTGCTGGGGACTCAATATCTAAGTGAGATAGAAATTGAGAATAAGCACTTGACTGTTTTCTACTTTTATTTACCTTGGAACCTCATCTTTTTTCAAAGCTTTAAGCTCTATGCAGGTAACTCTTATATTGATGTTTCCAACCCTTTAGACTTCTAGACCCACATCCCCACTCAGTTATTTATTCTGTTGTCTGAAACCAAACTCTCTCTGGGCTATTCTTTGTCTGAGGGCTGGTTTTTTCTGGGCCTTGAAAGGTCACAAGTAGATGTGGGGAGAGGGTCAAGGGAGATGTTCCCAGGAGGAAAGCAGCAAACAGAGAATTAGGAATAGAAGTGACATGGTGGTGCCCAGGTGAGGGGCCTGCAGACTAGGAGGAGGAGAGGGGGGGATCAGGTAGACCTTGTATTTCACTGATGGAAGCAGTGGGTGGCATCCATCCATTAGGAGGCTGTTTTAATAGTACAAGTGTTACATGATGATAGTATGGATTTAAATCACATCATTTTGATCCTTTTGGAGGAGGAGAGTGTCATGGGCCCTTTGAGAACAGAATTAAATCTATGGGTTTTCATCCCCCCGCAAAATATGCACACATATACCAAGTATTAAGTATAATTTAAGGAGATTCATGGGTCGTAGAGGGTGATGAAACAAATGGATTTGGAATCCCCAAAGGAAACAGTGGAACTCAACAGGGGAAACTTGGAAGTCTGGGAAAAGAATTTAGCAAGTTTAGTGTCATATAACAAGACATGTGAGTTTAGCTGTGCTTTGGGCAGCGTGACTCGAGGGAGATATTTGAGTCATTGATTTAATCACAAGTTTCCATTTTGAGATAAGCTCCCTGAATTAACCAAAAAGCAGAAATCAATCAAAAATTCCCCAATATGAATTATGGGGACAATATACATGGAGGTAATATTTCTAGAAGAGTTTGGAGTAACTGTGATGAAAACCATCCAGAAAAAAAATAGACACTGGATAAATTCCTAAGTAAATTATTTCATTAATATTTGTTGCAAAGTTTAAAAATTAGGCTCGGCGCCTGTGGCTCAAGCAGCTAAGGCGCCAGCCACATACACCTAAGGTGGCGGGTTCAAATCCCCAGCCCGGGCCCGCCAAACAACAATGATGGCTGCAACAACAACAAAAAAAATGGCCAGGCGTTGTGGCGGGCGCCTGTAGTCCCAGCTACTTGGGAGGCTGAGGCAGGAGACTCGCTTGAGCCCAGGAGTTGGAGGTTGCTGTGAGCTGTAATGCCACGGCACTCTACACAGGGGGACAGCTTGAGGCTCTGTCTCGAAAAAAAAAAAAAAAAAAAGAAAAAGGGACAGCCAGATCCATCCGTTGAATGAATCAGATTTCACATTGCCTTTGATTTCATCCCATTATGTTTTCTGTAAGTAAGGCTCACACTGCAAATATTAATTGATGTTAAGTCAAAAGTACGGAGGGTCTGGTCACAGGGGTGTAGGAAGGAGAGAAAGAAACAAATAGGGTCTCTCCCTTCGAGTAAGCTAGAGTCTTGCTGTGTCAGACAATTAGGGAACAATGAGAGGCGGTATATAATTAAAAGCCAAATTACATGGAGCAGATTATATGCTATGGAAGGGAAAAATAACTCTCACCACAGTTCTGATGTTCTGACTGCGTTTCAGAGCTGTTCCATGCATTCCTCCCTGCCCCACGTCGCCTGGCCTGCTTCGTTGAAGCAATTGATTATAGTTAATGTTTTCTGAGTGTCTACTATAGGCCAGGGGACTAGTCTTAAGAATTGTATGGATAACAATTAATTTAACCCTCCTCATGCACCTCCAGGTAAGTATTCTTTTCTTCATTTTACAGATGAGGAAACCAAGTTGGGGAGGCTAACTCCTGCCCAGAGTGAGGTCTGATTAATTCCTTGCTCTTTTTGATTTGGTGGGTTTGTAGTGAGGGTGAGCAAGGAGACTCAGTCTTAAATTCTGGCATGCGAACTTAGGTTTTCATCCTGGCTTCTTTTTGCCTATTTATCAGTATAGTTGTGACCTTGGGCAGGTACTTAGCCTTTCAGAACGTCTTGCTGAGAAAGGGCACAGGGCGGATTGAAGTGCTTCTTATGCAGCAAGGTGCTCAATGAATGGGAGAATATCCCTGCCACGTTCTCTACCCAAAGAGACCTGCTGGAATTGTGCAGAAATGAAACATTTCTGTCTGAACGGGTTTTTAAACCCCAGTGTCAAGTGCAGGATTAGTTTTTTGTGGTAGGATATTTGTAGAATGGGTGGGTGGAAGGACAGAATAGGAGCGGGGATCAGAAGAATTCAGCAGCAAGCTTGAAGAGGTATCTTCTTCTGGTTGAACTGTTCTTAGCCTTACTCATTATTTGTTGATGTTAACCTCTCCTCCTTCACTATCTTTGCTTTGGTAATGGTCGGTGCCTAACTTGTTGTGTTTGGAAAACACCAACAAAGCTGTCTCTTCCAGTCATGGAGATTTTAACTGGGGAAAAACCTCACTGCATCTTTACAGACAGTGTAACCTCACAGTGTCGTTGTAAACAGAGAACTGTGTAATTTTACCCCATACTAATACAGTGTTGCACAGAGGTGCTATCATTAGATGCCAAGTTATTAAAATGGCCCCTGAGACCAAGCACAGGCACAATTATTTATTCTTCAATTACTTATTCAGTCCCAAGGATGGAAATGCTGACAGACCCGGCCAAAGGCCCTACCTACCAATTTACAGAAATTGAATGACGGAATCATTTGCAGACTAAAGTAGCTTTTTATTGACGCTCCTTTTATTTATTTAAATTCTCAACTTTCACAGTTTAACTGTGTTTATAACACCCACACATGATAGAATTGAGAGGCAGTTTTGTTTAAAGATGCTACTTCAAAACATATAAATTAGTATGCATTCGGAAAGGGTCAGATCACAAATGGAGGTTTTAAAATGGCTTCAGAAACGTTCAAATTGCATCCTTAATATTTTATGGGATTTTATATTTAGATTGGCTATTTTGTGTATAGTCTTTTTTCCCTTTTTAATTCTTGGACCCCTGGAGATCCCTTTTCTAATTGGTTCCTAGAGAACAGTCACACATAGATTGTATTTTCAGTAATTTCTTTCTTATTTAAGAGACAGGGTCTCTCTCACTCTGTTGCTTAGGCTGGTCTTGAACTCATGGCCCCAGAGATACGCTGGCCTTGGCCTCCCAAAGTGCTGGAATTATGGTGTCCACCACCACGCTTGGCCAGTAATTCCAGCTTGATTTATGTCAGATCAGATTTTTAGAAGGTTTCTATTACTGTTTCTTCTTAACTTGATGGTATTGATAGGTACTGTCCTTGTGACTCTAATGTATTATTTGTCCATCATAAAATGTAATTTACATTAATTTACCTTTAGCAGTCATAAAAGAATTATTTGGGTTTATATTTGTGTTGATACTGGAGTCCACAAATTATGGCTTTCTTTAGAGATTAGTTTCAAGTTTCCTTAGTTGCTTTTAATTTTGATTTTTCCAAACTCTTGGCCAAGCCCCAATTAATTGTACCTTCTGATATTTCTAAAAGAAAAGTGATTTTAATGTACCTTAACTTTAAAATATTTTTGTGTTAATCACTAGTTATTTTGAGGGGACTGAAACACAAATCATAAGCAAAATAGAGAACTTTCAATGTTTTGAGAGATTATTAAAAAATGGTAGTAATGCTTATTCGAGGGCTGGGAGTGCATGCAGGCTTACATTCATTTGTGATGCCCCCACGCAAACATACACGTATAGAAATTTCTGATAACCTTGGGGCATTCTTGGGCTATCGTGAAAAAGAAAAGTATTTTCAAAGATGTATTTCTGGAGTAAAGGTTTACTATCAGTATACCATTTCTGTATAAATCAAATTTACTGAAGTTTACAAAGGATCCAAAGTTCATATGACTCCTTTAAACTTGGAGACGATCAAGACGTATTTGCTGTTGACAATATAAAAAGATCACGTGAATTGTTTAAAGCTGCGTTGTTCTCATCAGAAAATTTTCTTGTAAGAAAAACAGGTATAGGGGCCAATGGGGTGGCTCACACCTGTAATCCTAGCACTCTAGGAGGTTGGGATGGGTGGATTGCTTAAGCTTAGTAGTTTGAGACCAACCTGAGCCAGAGGGAGTCCCTGTCTCTACTAAAAAAAAAAAAAAAGAAAGAAAAACTAGCTGGGTGATCTGGTGGGCACCTATAGCAAAGGCTGAGGCATGAGAATTACTTGATCCCAAGAGTTTGAGGTTACTGTGAGCTATGAGGGTGAAGAAGTGAGACTCTGTCTAAAAATAAGAAAAAAAAAAAAAGAAATACAGGTACGTAAAGATCCAGTTCATAGAGTTGTTGTCGAAAGCCTTTACAGTGGCCTGCTTCGTAGCTAATCTTCATGGGAGGATCATTGTGCCCTTGCATTATTACCAGGGGAGACTTTTACCCTGGGTCTTTACAGGAATCATTTTGTAGCATGGTGCAGAGTAGGAAATAAAACAAACAAAAATTCCAAAAATGCCTCACAAGTACTTGTGACATGGCTACAAATTCTTTTTAATCCTTGGTGTGGAGTTATTTCTAGAGGTGGCGTTTGTCATTCAAAAGTATTATCTTGGTGTTCATGTGATTTCTAGGACAACCCTTTTCCTAATTGTCTCCACTACCCCTGAATCTGTAGTCCTTCCAAATACACACCATACCACTTATATTTCAGCAAAGTGTAATTTTTGCTTCCTTATCTGCCTAGTGGGGCAGAGTTTTTAACTTTACTATTTTCACATGGGAGAGGGTTCTTTTGTCGTTGTTGTTTTTTAGAGACAGAGTCTCACTTTATCACCCTTGGTGGAGTGCTGTGGTGTCACAGCTCACAGCAACCTCCAGCTCTTGGACTTAGGCGATTCTCTTGCCTCAGCCTCCTGAGTAGCTGGGGACTACAAGCACCCACCACAATGCCTGGCTATTTTTTTGTTGCAGTTTGGCTGGGGCCGGGTTTGAACCCGCCACCCTTGGTCTATGGGGTCAGCACCCTACTCACTGAGCTGCAGGAGAGGGTTCTTGACAGGAGTTCTGAGGTTACCAGTGTAGGGTGGAAGAAAAGGAATCAGAATGGTGGGGGGAGCAGACAAGGCACTGGTCTGAATATTGCTTCAGCAGGGTGGTGCTAGCGATGGTCTATGCTGCAGCAGTGGCAGGTATGAGACAAACTGTTTGGTTGTATTTGAAAAAATTTCGAGCTAAAATGGTTAGGTCGTTGCCTCTTTGTATAAGGTGTTACATGGGAATGTAACCTCAGCGATGGGATACTGATCGAGGCAAGTCATTGGCAAGTACAAAGAGCTGAGAGACTTGCTTCTGTTCACTGGTGTGTTCTTTCTTAGTCTTGCATGTTACTTCACATGCTTTCTTCCTCCAGCCAGTGCGAGCTATGCGAGCTATGCCTATGTAGTCTGCCGTTTCCTGAGCCCTTGCTGTGAACCAGACACTGCTGAAGAGGGTGTGGCCACTCCAGGGGGAGCCTCTCCAGCAGGTTGGCCTGGACTTGTTCAAAGGGCAATAGGGGAAGCTCTGAGGCTTCCTGCAGCTTAGGCTCCGACCAAGCAAAGAACAACCGTAACAGAACAACAGTGGCAATAGTAATAATGGAAACAGCACTTCTGGGAAGTTGGACATATACGTCTTGTCCATTGTACCAAATGTTCACCGTTAAAGATTATTTGAAACGTTGTTTTGCGTGTTTGTTGTTTATCAGATATGTGTACTTGGAAGGACATGTTATTCATAACCTGAAAAGGGCAATATTTGTCCAGATTCAGGTGTTATGCAAGTTTATCAATTCTGGTTTGTATTAATCTTGAGTGTTGCTAAATTAGCCACACTATTTAACATGTGTGTAAAAAAAAAAGAACAAAACCCTGATGTGATCTTTCTTTGATACACATGTTAGAAGTACATCTACCTTTCTGAGGTTTCTTTCAAGATGCCAAGAAGTGGCTAACTATATTGTTTGGAGAATTAAGAACTGGGATTTTGGAGTTAGGCAGTCTTGAATTTGAGGCTCAAGCTTTGGCACTATAAATTCTGTGGCCTTGCCCAAGCAATTTGCTTAGCTGCAAAATGAAAGTAATGTAAGAGATGCTATGAAGATTAAATGAAAGTGTTTTCTGAAGCTGTAAATATATAGGGGCCCCTGCTCAGGTAGTTGTGAAGTTGTCGTTGCAGTTATTGTTATTGTTAGATCAAATGCCCTGGAAAGATGCCACCACAGCTACTTCTTACGCTTACCTTCCACACTAGGAAAATAAATGATTTACTTCCTTATAATAGTTGTCACTCAGTTGATCCAGCCCTGCAAAGCTTGCAGCGTGGGGGCTTACGAATCATGAATCGACACAAATGTTACAGCTAAAAGCCAGTTAGCAGAGGGAGCCTGTGTGAAGATAAGGTCTCTGATTTAATGTGTAATTTCTAAAAACTAACCAGCATTTAACTGGCCTTATCCTTGTTGAGATAAGATCTCTGGATAGTTGCTTTGCAATTTTAGTAATTGGGGGAGGATAATGCTGGTAATTTCCAATTAGTATTGACCTGACTTGCTTTGATGAAACCCCTTTGTCTCGGTCTGATTTCTTTAAATGTGGAGTGTATAGAGAAGTTTAAAGCTCAGCTCTGTTCTATGCTCTGTCTGTCTTGGAGAGTTCACTGAGCAAGGAACAGAGATCAGTGGGTGTCTTAAGCAAATTAGTTCCTGATCTGTCCTTGTATCTGCTTTAGAGAGTCTCTGGAATGTTCCCTGTTTGTTGCTTGCTAAGAAACTGAGAGCCTTTTCAAAGACTCCAGCTGGTGGCATATTTGAGAGGATGTGGTCTTACTAAGCCTATGATGTTTGTCCATGTGTCATAATAGTAATATCCCATCTTAGAAGTTAATACTTAAACCTTACAGCACGCGAAACAGTCTCCTGAATTTGTCTGTGATCTTGAAGCCGAGTCCAGTTGTAAACAGAAGCCAGAACTTGATAGCTAATACCGCAGTGGTATCTGTAGGCGGGTTTTCAGTTTGTCATGGTTAAACAGACCTCTCTGATTTCCCAGGGAGAAGTAAAGCCGTTCATTTCCAAGACTAGAAAGAGCCAAACACCTGCATGTGGCAGGCGCATCAGCAAATGTCATGAAGTTGGTGGTCACATCAGTTGTCACGGTGCAACTCTGTCTAAGCTGTTGATTGTGTGATTAGCAGTTGGCACTTTGAGCAAGGCTCAGGAAAATGCCTCATCCACTTCTGTGGGAGGTAGAAAAATAACTAAGTAGCTTCATTCAGTGAACATTGCAGGCCTTGTTAGCGTATACACCTTTGGTACAAAAACTCCTAGATGAATGGCACTGGAAAATATGGGTTTGTGACAACTTTGAATGATGTGTGATTGCCTTGATTAGCACTATAGTTACTAAGCAGATACGCACTTCTTTGTTTTAAAGGGAACTTGAATTTTTTTCCTACTATGACTGCCAGTTGTTTAATCTCTACTGCTTTTAGTCTATTTTTGAGAAAAAGAATGAATTTCCACCTAATCTGTGCTTGTCAGTGATGGCAAGTTTTAAAAGTCATTCTAGTTAAAAAAAAAAAATCTACAGAAACCATCTGGCAAAAAGTTTGTGCTTAATTTTTTTTTTCAGGTAGAGAAGAGACAGATATTTTATTTTCTTTCCTTCCTTCCTTCCTTCCTTCCTTCCTTCCTTCCTTCCTTCCTTCCTTCCTTCCTCCCTCCCTCCCTCCCTTCCTCCCTCCCTCAGTTTTGGCCAGGGTTGGACTTGAACCTGCCACCCCCAGTATATGGGGCTGACACCCTATTCCTTGAGCCACAGGTGCTGCTCACAGATATTTTCTTTGCTTTTTTTCTTTTCTTTCTCTTTCTTTTTTTTTTTCAGACAGTGTCTCACTTTGTCGCCTTTGGTAGAGTTCTGTGGCGTCACAGCTCACAGCAACCTCAAACTCCTGGGCTCAAGAGATCCTCTTGCCTCAGTCTCCCCAGAAGGGACTACAGGTCCTGCCCCAACGCCCAGCTATTTTTTGGAGATAGGGTCTCGCTCTTGGTCAGGCTGGTCTCAAACTCCTGAGCTCAATTACTAGATCACTATTTGTATTATTTTGAGTTGAAGAATTTATAGCAGCTTAGTAATAGTTAAGTGTTTGTGGGGAAGCAGGGAAGGTGACAGTGACCTGTGAAGAGAATTAGTTATGTGTTCTTGTTTCGGGCAGATAGTCTGGCCTGCAAGTCCAAGCTTTCTTCATTCCACCTATAGAACCACTCTTTTCACTGATCCAATTAGTCCTGTTTTCTGTTTAAAAGTTTTCTGTACCTGCCCCTTTTCCTGCTGGCAGAAAACCAAACTTTGAGACACAGTTCTTCCTAAATTAGCTCTAATTATTCTTCCAAGGTCAGCTTTATCACCCGTCCTGTTACTCATAAATGTCTCACACCCCTGGGCTCTTCACATGCTCTTCCTTCTGCTTTGAATGCCCTGAAAAATCCCCACTTTCCACAAACTGGTGACATGTATTCCTCTCTGTAGATTTCTACCTCATGCCTTCTCTTTGTGGAGTCTTGGGACAGTGATCTTGGTGAGTCTAGCCCACTTACTGCCTCCTGGGCTTCCTGACCCCTGGGGTGGTCTTTCTGGAAAGCATGAAGTACCCTGCACTGGGCAGTTGGATCTGCACCCCTGTCTCCCTGGCTAGGATACAGTTTTTCATCTTTGGACCTCTAGCTAACCAGACTTTGAAACTTCGTAGGCTTCTGCCTATGTATGTATATTGAGCAAGTAAACTAATAAGCCATCTATGTAATTTAGCAGACCACAAATTTGGTTATCTGGGAAAGGATTGTTCAGAGGCAGAAACCATAATGACCAGGGAGGTAGGGAAAAAGTCATTAAACACATCCTTGTCCTTCCAGTTAAATTTCTAGAAAGGAATGAATGTTACCTGACAGTTGGTATTTTTTTTTATTTTTTAACCAAGCCCTACCATTCATTGCAAGCCACTTCTCTTTCCTCTTTTGAAGTTTCTTGTGGAATTTCTTTCCTTATCAAGACAATAAGGCGTTCGGAATTTTTTAAAATCCAATCCAGGTGTTTTGTATTTTACTTACTCAGTTTTTTAACCTGTAAAATGGACATGCTGGTTCTTGCTATTAATTTGTGTTAAAGGAAACAGGGTAGAAATGGTACTTACCTTACAAATGTTTTGCAAAGGTGAGCAACTCTATTTCTTGGATATTTTACTAGAAACCAGCCTATGCTTTAAAAGTTTTGGAACGTTATTTGGCTGACCAGTGAAACATATTGGGATTTTTCTTAGCGTGCCCCCTTTCAGATGACTTGCTGCTGAATCATGAAGTTCAAGTTGAACAAAGAGCTTTTCAAATCACCGCAGGCCCCAGACAGTCTCAGTTCTTACCTCAGGGTATGCTGAGGCAATCCTGGGAGGATTTACCTTTATTATCCTTGGACATTTGGGTAAAAAGCTTGTGTTGACCTGTACGAGTTATAAAATGGTTTTAGGAGTGTAACATGCCACACCGTGATTCTGCAGGTAGACAATTTTATTAGCACATTTTCTATGGAGTGCATTTGCCAGTCACTCTTGAACCCAACCAGACACAGTCTCCAAACAGTGACCCGTACTGCCTCCCAGCTTCACACTTTATTTACAGATGTCTCCCTTTTAGACTGAAGTGACTGCCAAAGGAATTCCCTTCTGCTTTGGTTGAATGTGTTATTAATTTTGGCATGACCAGTCTTTGCTGATAGTGATAAAACAATAACAGTACTTTGAGCCTTTGCTGAATGGGTGTGCCCACCACTGGACCAGGTGCTTGGTGAGTGGTGTTTGATACATTTTCACTACAGTGCTCTTAGGATGACCCATTTGAGATGAGAGAAGCAGGGCAATGAGGAGGGATGTAAATGACTTCAAGTCCTCCAGCTGCAGGTATAGGGACGGATCTTTTGTGGAATTGTGTTTCTGTGAATGTTCCTCACTTCAGGCTCAGGCATCTTGCCTGAAAGGCCTTCCGCTTGAGAACATGCACCATGTACAGCTGTTTGTTTCTGCTTTCACCTTCTCACGATGGACAGAAAGAGAAAGCAACACCAGGCCGAGGATTTTTAATAAGAGAAGACAGATAAGTCTTCCTCGAACTGCTCTCCTTGGTGAAGAATAATAGTCGTGCTCCCAAGTGTCTGGCGATGCAGTTTCTGCTTGGAGCAGCTGAGCGGGGTGGTGTCACAGCTTGTTCCTGGACGTGTTGATACAGCCCTTAATTGCTTGAGGTATGTGCTTCTTAATCATCTCTCCTTTAACACGAGGGCTGGGCTTTGCACATTATGACCTGGAAAACGTAAGCACTTAAAGCAACCCCAAATGTAAATGATCCTTACCAGCAGAGACCATACAAAACCACAAGTCACCAGCTAAGGACACGTAAATGTGATCCTCCGGCCTCCTGAGTATATATATTGGTGGTAGTGATCATAATTGTTTTTAGGGCCCAAGTAGGTACTACAGGTCGAATACAGTGTGGGAACCGAGGTGGTTGGTATGCAGGAAAGTTGTGTTGGTAGCAGGGTGGGCATTAGGTTTTTAGGTCTTTTGAAAGTTGGAAATGTGGCATTTTCAGGAAAATCTCCCAATTTCCCAAAGTTGGGACCAGTTTAAACACTTGAAAAAGTTTAAAGGCCAAACCAAACAAGTCTTTGGGCCAGAATCAGCTGGCAGGAACCCAGTTTGTGACCGCTGGTTTAAGACATGTTGATAAATGGATCTGTTGGTACTTGACTAAATGGAACTTGGAAAAGATTTATGTTATTTTTTGGTCAAGAACATAATGCACAAGAAAGAAGTCACTTATTCATCATTACCCAGAATTGTTTATTCTTTTTGCAAAACGCGAACCTCAGCATTCATTGGTCACTCTGTACAAGGTAGCCAGTCATTTGTGATGACGATAATATTTCCTATGAGGATTGGCCAGGGGTTCTGTGTTTCTAAGCGTCTGTGTGCATGAGTCCTCTATGTGGCACTACAGAAACATGGTCTTCCGTGACCAGTTTTTTTGTTCCTGTGTCTAGCCGCATGAGATTGCAAGTTTTTTCATAAATGGATCAGTAGTACACACAGGGACTATGGATTGAGGTTGTCTTTCTGTAGCATTCTGTTTATCAACCAGTTGTCAGTCAAAGAAACAGAAACATGGTGAGTATTATGGGATTAAGGGATTTGTTATAGAAATTGGTCCTTCTTTGATAAGAGAGGAGCTGTGGGAGTGAGTTAAAGGTCTTGAAGGGAAGTGAGAGGATTAGAGAAAGTTCCAGAAGAAGTTCTTGTGCAGGGATAGGCGAGTCGGAACAGGAGGCTGCTGGAGAGGGACTGTAGCAGCAAGTCTTGCAAAGCTGCTGCCTCTGTGTCTGTGCAGTTCCCAAGTCGTGATCTGTGGTCCCATCTGGTACTGGTAGAGCCACTGCTGCCCAGCAGGGTCACTTGGGAGAGCTCGGGGATGAGAGCAGAAGAGAGCAAGAATAAGTGGGGACCCACTGGTCACCTTCCAGGGTCCATCAGGGTCTCCATCGACCTTGAATAATGGCCTGGTTCCACTTTCACATTCTAGGTCTCACCCAGGCTTCCCATACAGCCAGCCATACCCTTCCTAGGCCCATGGGAGGAGGGTATTCTGTTCACTGGGAGGTCCCAGCTCACCTTTGTACAATTCAGCATGTTCTGTGAATAAGAATGATGACATCCTTAGAACTGTACTACTGAGAACTGCTGGATTCTTCCCCTTGTCCCCCACTCTGAAACATGGGACTGAAATAATAGGATTTGGAATTTCTGCCTTGGTCAGGCCAGTGTAAGTGTTTTGGGTTTTCCCCACATTGTATCAGCCATATGCATGCATATTAAGATTAATGTTTTTATTTAATCTTTCTAATTGGAAAATTTTGATTAGGTGCCTTAGAGCAGGTGTCCCCAAACTACAGCCCATGGGCCACATGCAGCCTGCCTAGGACATTTATCCAGTCCACCAGGTGTTTTTGCCGCTGCTACCTGTCCTGCTTAGCAGCCAACTTGTCCCGGGGTCCAAAGTCCGGCCCTCCAATGATCTGAGGGACAGTGAACTGGCCCCCTGTTTAAAAAGTTTGAGGACCCCTGCTTAGAGGAAAGGGAACATCATATAGAGAAGCAAAAGAGGAGAACTAGAGAAATTTGGAGGTTGGGTTGAGAGAAGCAGAACTCGGTTTTACCTTAGATGCAATCCACGTAAATCTTCCACCCTGTAATTTTGTCTGCATGCCTGTCTGTCTGACAATCAGTCAGCCTGTTCATTCATTCCATCCATCATCCATATCTGTACCTATTCATATTTATCCATCTATCTACACCTATCGTACATCTGCTGTGTATTTATCTGAATTTTTATGCAGTATATAGAAGGGCTAAAAAATGTCTACACATTTTGAGAAAGAAAAAAGCTGTATTAAATTTGTAATACTCAAGTCATATTTGACCTCTGCAATTACAAGAGACTGCTCCACGTGACTTGTATTCATCTTTTGTTATTAGTATATATTGAGTATTATAGTTTTAATACAGTTTTTTTCCTTTCTTAAAATGTGTATACTTTTTGGGGCACCCTCTGTATTTATCTACTCTAAACTATATCATACTATACACACATACATCAAAAACTTTTCAGTGGAAAATTTTATGGTTTTTTAAATGGGTTATTGAATGGAAAATGTAATGGAAAAAGTATTCTGTATCAGATAGATTAGTAATGCTTTTTCGAAAGAAATTCTAGTTCTAGAAATTCTCCATTTTGAAAAGTATGTCTAAGCTTTCCAACACAATAAACTCCAAACAATATTAGCTGCTTGCCTCTTTTTAACCATTTAGCGAAATTATTGGTTTCTCTCCATATGAGGAAGTGCTGGGATAGATGAGATCTTCTGCTATTTAATTCATCTTACCTGACTCCACAGTTATTGTGAGAGAGTTTACTCTTTGTGGTAAAGGAAAACTATTTATAATTTGACTGTTTCTGCCAAAGTATGAGCTACTTTTAGGGTTACTTCAACTTTTGATTGATATGTTGTCTACTTCTGCTTCTTCCCTGGTAGGCAGCGTGGCTGCTGAACAAAATAAAGTCCTTTGCTTTCAAAGTAAAATATTAAAAAGTCAAAATAGAGTCATTTGCTTTCAAACTAAAATATGAATTGGGAAGTCCGAGAACACAGAAACAGCTTCTTTCTCTTTATTTCCTTCAGTTTTTACTTTTGTTAGAACTGAGTTCTTTCTCATCACCTATTCCCAATTTGCTAAGTTCTCCTGGCCGTAGGAATGACCAAGTCTTTTCTCTCAATACACTGTATGTTTGTGGGGTGTGTGTGTGTGCTGGGGAGGGGCATGGGTAGGGAGCTAAGCGGTGTAGAAGTGTTGGTATTGATAGGTACATTGTCACCAAGGAATAGTCTCTTGATTCCACTAGACGTTCCGGGGTAGAGAGAGTGGTTTGCTCAGATGCAGATCATTTTAAATTTTTTAAAAAGGAGCATGCACTTTTTGAGCCCCACAATGTGCTGACCTGGATGTTTGCCAGGCCTAGCTACTCAACGGGAAGCTTGCCTTTTCCAGGCTGCTCTAGGAGGTTAGCCACGGCCCAGGTGCAGAACAAAAGCATGAAAGTTGAACATTCATGAATTCACCCAATCACGTTCATGAATTCACCAATCACGTTCTTGAATTCACCCACTCACATTCATGAATTTACCCAATCATGTTCTTGAATTCACCCAATCACATTCATTGATTCAGCTCATGTTTATTCAGCGCCTGTTACGTGATGGGGATCAGGAAGGGCTGTTTATAGAGAGGCAGGGATTTGGGGTGGAGGAGCAGAGCTGCGCTTTCTTCCCCGTCTGCATTAACCTACCCAGCAGCCGTCTGTGAATGGAATCGGGAAGCCGAGTGTCCTCCGGGATGTGGCTGCTCTGCATCCCAGGGCCTGTTTGGGGGAGACGAAGTCACACCTCCAGGGCAGTTTGGTAACAGGACACAGTTGACTGTTCCTCTGAGGACGTGTTCTCCTCTAGGCTGATGGAGTCATCCTCCTGCATTCTGCTATGCCTGCAAAGCCCAGTTGGGTGCTTGAACCCCAGTCATGGGTGGACACTCACACAAAGGTCCCGTCCAGGCTGTTTCCTCTAGCGGACTCTTTGACAGCCGACCGCATCCAACAGTTCTGGTGACAGCAGTGCCTAGTTAATTGCGCCTGCCCTCTCCAGGGGAAGCTCCCTGTGGGTCTAGGTCAGGCCGTGCAGTGCGGCATGCCTTCCCAGAGCCCCGCACAGGGTGGCACCGGCCCCAGACTGCAGAGTCTCTCGCTCCTTCCCTCCTACACAGTAACTTCTCTTCTGAACGCTCCCTTTCCAGACTTGCACATGTGAAAATACAGGGGATAAGCTGGGTGCAGTGGCTCATGCCTGTAATCCTAGGCTCTGGGAGGCTGACGTGGGGTGACTGGCTTGAAATCAGGAGTTTGAGACCAGCCTGAGCAAGAGTGAGATCCCATCTCTACTATAAGGTATTGTGGCAGGCACCTGTAGTCCCAGCTACTTGGGAGGCTGAGGCAAGAGGATGGCTTGAGCCCAAGAGTTTGAAGTTGCTGTGAGCTATGACACCATGGTACTCTACCCAGGGTGACAAAGTGAGACTCTGTCTCAAAAAAATACATGAAATAAAAAAGATAAGAAAGTACAAGGGGTAGATCTTGGGAGACTGATATATGGTGAGGTGGGATAAGTAAGCCGATGTATGAGGAGTGTGTATCAGAGCTTCCTGGAAACGAGTGGAGTTTAGCTGAGTCCGTTCATTTCCCTCTTTGACTAATCCAGTGAGTCACAGAGAGTTGCCAGTTAGAAGATTGCTGCGTGTTCTCACTGTTGTCGTCCTATTAGAAAGGTTATATTTGATGTGGTTTTAGATGCCCTGCATCAGTTCTTCTAGGATTTTTGTGTTTTTTGTTTTTGCTTTTTCTAGGGGAGATGTAGTTTCCAAAAAGTTTGAGAAGCACTGTGTATGTTACACTGTGTTGTGTTTGCTCCCTGATTTCAAAGTGGTAGAGCAGTCACGTAAGGTAAAATCCGTGTAGAGAAATTTGGCAGACATAAATAATGATTTTTATGTTTGAAGGCATAATAAGGCTTAGTCAGTTTTCATGGTAGCCATTAAGATTAATAATCATATCTCCTATTTATTGAATGCTCACCACAAGTCAGGTACAAGGTTAAAATTTTGTGTGGATAATTATTTAATTTTCACAACAGTCCTATGAAGGAGGTTCTATTATACTGATTTTATATGTAAGGAAAATGAAATGAGATTAAGTTATTGTGGAAGGATGGGTCCAAATAACAAGACCAGCTGTCTGTCCTGGGAAACCATGCTCTATTATGTATTCAACAAGACAGTGGTGTTTGCCTTCTTGTCTCTGTTTCTTTGTGCTGGAAAAAAAGGTTAAATTTAATACATTTTTATGATCTGACAAAGTTTCTTCTGGATAGAGATAGATTTTAAAATGCTTGTAGTGGCTTTATTTGTGATAGCTACAAACCCGAAACAGCACAGACCTCTAGCAACTGGGGAATGAATGAGTAGAACATGGCCTGTCCACACAGTGGAGTGATGTCCAGCAACCAGAGGAAGTGGACCATTGCTACACACTACTGTGGACGAATCTCAGAATAGGCCGAGGGAAAAAGGCCACAGAATACAGAGTCTATAAGCTATATGATGCCACTGACACAAAATCCATTAACTGAATTTTGGAGAAGGTTGCGTGAGTGTATGTGTATGATGGAATTAACATACAGTTTGGTGATGTGCAGTCGGTCACATGTCATTTATAACTCTGTAAAGCCGTTGGAATGTGTATGCAATAAAGAAAGGCACCTGTTAACGTGTAAAGTAACAGGAGAAATTGTACAATGGGAGCCTCACTCTCAGAGTGGCCTTTGAACCTGACCGATCGGTCAGTCACTAGGTATTTATTGAACATTCCTTCACATACTTTGCGCATTTTGGAGATGTGTGCCTTGTGCCTGGCAGTGGGACCCATTTGGAAAGAGTTAGGCTCTGGAGTTGGTCCCCTGTGGGTTTGAATCCTGGCTGTCCCATGTCCTTAATCTAAAACTTTTGAACTCTCTTAACTTCTCTTAGCTTCGGTTTTATTGTGGGGAAAACAGAGATTATGCTATCTTTATTTCAGTGTGATTTTAAAGATTAGCAAGAATGGATATGGAATGCCTAGCCAGGGTGTGGGGCACCCTGTGGCAAGGCAGTGACAGTGATTATTATTACCAGTGGAGCGAGGCGGTGCATTTTAACTTCAAGACTGGAGGTTTTGATTCCAGAAGGAGGATGCAGTTGTGCCACAGGCCTTAGGCAACGCTTCCCTTGAGACAGGTTTGGAGACTAGACAGCAGGTAGATGAAGTGGGATGCTCAGAGTCAAAGTACAGACACGGGACCATATAAATCAGTTAGGGTTTTTCTTGTGGTGGGGCCAGATTTCCTACTTCCTAGGAAAGATGGTTTCCTAGGTTGTTTGGGGGCACAAATAGTCAACGGATTATTACAATGGGAGGAAAAAGGAATGGAAGGAAGACCAGTGTCATGAAAGTTTTTATCTGCTGGGGACTTTGACTTTTTGGTCTAGATGATTCCTTGGTCCATCCTGTTCATAGAATGTTCTCAGCATCCTTCCCTCTACCTACTAGAAGTCAGTAGCATCCTCCACTCCCATCCACATGAAAATGGTGCCTATAAAATAGGTCCTGACTGCCACAGGTCCCCTAGGGGTCACTGAGGACTGCTGCTTTAGCCATTAGACCAAGCATCAGTGAGGAAGATAACTTCTTTTCAGAAGGGAGAGAAGAGTGGAATTCATTGACAAAAATGGAATGAACAGCTCTAATTTTTTTTTTTTTAGAGACAGAGTCTCATTTTGTTGCCGTCGGTAGAGTGCAATGGCATCACAGCTCACAGCAACCTCCAACTCCTGGGCTTAGGCAATTTTCTTGCCTCAGTCTCCCGAGTAGCTGGCACTACAGGCTCCAGCCACAATACCCGGCTATTTTTTGTTGCAGTTTGGCCCAGGACCGGGTTTGAACCTGTCACCCTTGGTATATGGGGCTGGTGCCCTACTCACTGAGCCACAGACGCCACCCAACAGCTCTAATTGTAGAGATTTTAGCAAGGTAGCATGGCTCAGGACCTTGGCTGGGAGGCCACTTATAAGCTATATGGGCTTTGGCAAATAACCTATTTGTACTTTAGTATCCTTATCTGTACTTTGGGGATATTAATAGTACCTACGCAGGATAAGTTTAATAAGTTAAATTGTAACTGGAACCATTGGTTAAAGAAAACAGGATTGTTCTTCTTACATTATTGAAAGACATTTGAAGAAGAGAAAACAGGGTTTGCTTAAGAAAACAGGATTGCTCTTCGTACATTATTGAAAGACATTTGAAGGCAGCAGGTGGGAAGATAAGGGATCATCCTGTGTCTAGCCCTCTTGAGTTGATTTTTAAAGTGCCCATCTCTTGAAAAGACCTATTAAAAAATTAGGTGGAAACAGGGAAGTGAAAAATAAACATGGGAAATGGTACTTTCTCCTTGAGCTGATTCTTGCCCCTGGGCCCACTGAGGGATCCTCATGTTATCATGTAAGAGCAAGGTCTCCTCGAGCAGAGCAGAGTGAGATCCAGGGCAGGAATGGCTGGTACTGAAGGAAGGCGCAGTGTGCTGTAAGGGAACTTCTGAGAGTGACACTGGCCAAAGGATGTTTCCCTCTTCTTAGCACTGAACAGAGACTCTCCCAGACCACAGAAGGGCTTGGAACTATGCTCCCTTCCACAGGGAGCTTTCAGTGCCACTTGAGACCTTGTTAGCAGATCGTGACCAGTTCCCAATCTAAGCCTTCTGCTCCTTTTACGACACACTGTTTTAGAGGCTGCTAAGGAAATGCTATTAGGGATGTATCTGGCTCCAACAAATTATCATCTCTTCCTCACCACCCTGAGACTGGCAGCGTCAGGGATGAAATGGCTTATCATGGTCATGAGTGGCAGCTGGCCATGTTGTGTCCCCAGTTCAAAGAAGGATCCCCCAACCCCACAACAGTCCAGGATTGTGTCCCAAATTCCTCAGATTCCACACACACAAAGGAGGTGAGCTAGTCCTGCAGCCATTGTCCCCTGGGGAAGGCAGATTATTTTTAAGCTTTTCACTGCAGACAGATGGGCCTCCTCTATCCTAAACAGAGACTATTTAAATAACATTTGCTTCTTATCATTAACTTTCTTTGCTCACCTAAGCTAATGAATCTAAACTAGTTTGGAACTTCATTTGAAATATTCCAAAAAAACAAACAAACAAAAAACAACAGGAACCATTTGGCCTAGTACTTCTTTTGGAGAGATGAATAGTAAATAGGGCTTCAAGAATTTTATTTTATCACCTCCAAGATTTGGCGTTTCTTCTCCGGCTTTGCACGTATCATTTTGTGAGTATAATGCCAGTATTAGTCCAGTTGTCTTCGGAGTATGCATACACAAGCCTCCTAGCAATTTAGGTGCATTTGACATTCTTGCTAAACTTACTGGGGTTAAGGCTGGAATGAGAAACATGATAACAATGCGAGTAAGCAACAAACAAAAAAGTAACCAGAACAGAATAACAGACACTGAATGAAAAGCAACAAGTCTACTCGGATTCTGTCATCCAGGCCGATTGATTAAAAGAAAATGACAAAGATGAGGAAATGTTCTGAAGATTTTGTTTGTTTTTTGGACAGTCTTTCCTAAATATTTCAAGGTGGTTGGCAAATGATACAAATCCATCAAATTGCCCACTGGCCAGTGTTCTGTGGTGTCTTAACCTCTGAGTTCTAAGTAGCTGTGATCGTGTTCACTTACAGCTCCCCTTCCCATTATCAGAGGTTGAAAAATAGTAAGATTTGGTTGACATGATTCACATATGACCTTAATATAGAAAGACATCGAGAGAGCACAGACTCCCAGTTTCTAAGTCTAGTTCATCTATTACTGTCCAAGCTCTTTTTGACCCTTAGAAATGCTCCCACACCCTCGAAGACTTGCTTTTCAGGAAGTGTGCCATAGGTAACTCCCTTTCCAAAGGCCAATGGCAAGGGCGCGTCTGACTTCAAATGTGGTTACATTTTATGCTGGGAATGGGAAGCAAAAAATAGTAGGCCAGCCAGGTGGAGAAATAAAGCCAGAGAGACAGTATATTTTCAGGAGCAATTTAGTGCATGATTGATCTCCCTGATACCGTTAGTGTAGTGTTTATAGCTAACTGAGGTTTACCTGAAGCAAGCCCTTTGTTTGGGGAAAATCATAAGAGAAAACACATTGATTTGTTGGTAAGATAATGCCATACTCCCAGACCCTAAATCAGCCAGTTATTGCTAACTTGGAGAGATGTTCAAAATGTCTCTCTTACCACTGGCCAGGGTCACCAGGATTCTCTCTACTTTGTATTCTGCCCAATCATATCTTCCTCTACTTTTGTGATTTTTTTTTAAAAACTGGCTTTATTTAGTCTTTATTTTCTTCTGGAATAACTGAGAAGCATTTGTGCCCAGGATGCAAACTACATTTATAGGATCTTTTCGAGGGAGAGAAAAAGAGGACAAATTTTAAAACTATATGCTAATAGGTGATGAAGTGGATTTATTTGAATTAAGACATCACTGTATTTACGTGCATGAGTTCTCCTCTCTCTGTGAATGTTACTAGCAGGGGTTCTCTTCTCCATTCTTTCTGGGTGGTGTGATAGAGAAAACACATGTCCTATAATGAAGTGGGAATGAAGATTTAAACAGTAAATAACATAGAACACTTTTCCCACATTCTTCCATCTAATTCTTAGGGCAGTATAACCTTTTTTCCTCCCTCTTTATTCTTCTCCAAAATTAATCCATGTATTAATTGATAAATGGTGTGGAGGAGGGGCAACAAATTACAGCCTGTGGGCTAAGGATGGCTTTCACGTTTTTAAAGGGCTGAAACAAGTCAATAAAAGAATACTATTTGTGACATGTGAGAAATATAAGAGCTCAAACTGTCAGTGTTTATAAATAAAGTTTTATTGGAACTCAGCCACGACTATTCATTTCCTTGTCTCTGGCTGCTTTCCTATGACAATGGCAGACTTCAGTAGTTTCAACGGAGATCAGATGATGTGTAGAGCCTGAAATGTTTAGTCTCTGGCTCATTACAGAAAAGTGTGCCAACCCCTGGTGTGGAGGCTGATTAAAAATGAATAATCATCAGAAAGAGAAAGATTACAGCCTTTAGACCCAGGCAGTAGGAGTCTGTGTTGTGCCTCAGTTTCTCAAAAGGTAAAATGATTACAGATTACTCCACCTGAGAACATTTTGGTGAGGATGAAATGAGAGAACCAAGTAAAGCATATATATGAACGCAGCATGCTGCCGGATACCTCACAGACGTCCAGCCAGGGCTTGTATCGTTCCCTTCTGGGGATTCTAGTATTTCAGGTTCTTATTTTACCTCAGGTCACCTGTTCTCACAGAACTAGAGTAAAAAATAAAATACTGCCATCCAAGCCTCACAGTAGCTGGAGAGACATCTACCCACATCTCCTTCTCCCCTTCCTTCCTTTATTCTGCAGCCTTTCTTCACAAACTGGTGGGGTTTAGTCCTGTGAGGGCAGGGAAATGTCATCTTACTTTGATGTGAATGGGTATATGGAATTGGTCTTGACCTTGAAGGAAAGAAAAGCACTTCAGGCAACAGTCATTTGGAGGAACTCTGGAGAGACGGCTCCATCAGAGTGACATGGCGCATTGGCTTCTGATGGAGGACTTCACAGGTGACATTCTCAGCTCGTACAGAGTGTGTCTCCCCAGCAGCCGAGGAGGGAGCTCCCGCAGTCCTGTGGCTGCCTCCACCCTCAGAGCTGTGTCCCCCCCCTTAATGCTCTTCTTGTTAGGATGCTGTGGTTGCTTTCTAACTGTATATCCACTGGCCAGAAAGAAATAAAAAGCTTCCCTGCGTGAAGATGAAGGTTTGTTGGCAATGCCTTCTCCAAGTCTCTTAGCAGGAACAGCAAACAGAGGACTCCCTTCTTTCCGACTTAAGTTACACATATTTTTTTCCCCCTTTTTACTTTCAAAACTGGCAGCTCATAAGAGCAGCATTCACATAGATTGTGCCAGGGACGTGGGGCATCATGAATGGGGCATTTCTTGTCCCCGGGGCCCCGTCCTCTGTGCTGTCACTTTTCCACGTATTATTAGCCACCTTGCAGAGTCGGAGCTTTGCCAACCACTTGCTTCTGGGTCCTGTGGGTTGCTGTCTGAATCTGTTGCTTGTCTAGTAAAATAAGTTAGTTGCTGTTGTTTGTAGGGAAAAAAAAAATAACTGTTTCGAACCCACTTAGATTATTGATATGTGTGGTAGCTCATTTGAGTAAGGGGGAGTAAAGCTGATGCTATGAGCTGATGAGGGTACAGGCTTTAATGGGAATTTTGCACGTGCTGGTGGATGGTCTGCCCATTTGGCTTCTTATTTTCTTATTAAAAAGTTAGCATCTTTTGTGGCCATAGAAATACCAAAAAAAAAAAAAAACAAATAAAGAAGAAATTAGTTTTAACCTTACTATCTTTCTCTTCTTTTAAAACTATTTTCATGATTTAGTTGTCTAAATTAGGTAGCTAGAAATGGGTGGGAGGGTCTCATTTTAAACCTTTTATAATTTGAGATTTCTCTGTAGGGGGCGATGGGTCCGAGAGCTTCAGTTCTCGTGATTGGCTTATGATGATAGTCTGGAATTATTTTATAGATTGTGTTTGGCTGCCAGCATGGTGCTTGGGCGTGATTCATTTGTGCAGCTTGCCATTGGATAAATAATATTTATTCCTTGGATCCTTGTTCAGAAGGGATTAGCCAAGTGAACTGGAAAACATGCCTTTGCAGGAGAGCTTTCACTGCCTGTGATAATCAATGAACAATCTAGTGGCTGATTTAATTCAGCTCTAACAGAGCTGGCTGACTCATCGGCTCTTAATGCTTCTTAACTTCTCCGGCAGTGTTTTTAATCTTCGGTGTCTTACACACACACACACCAGTATCATAGTAGATGTAGTTCAGAACTTAACATTTCCCCAGGGATCTTGCTCTGGGAATTCAAAACAAATATCTTGTAAAATGGGTTTCCAGTATTTTGTTTTTCTGATGGGTCTGGTTTTTTTTTTTTTCTTTCTTTCTTTCTTCTAATGGAAAACAATCTATTGAAAGTGTAAAGTAAGCTTAGCTTTATTTTATTTTTTGGAAAGAGAGGGTTAAAGCCGAATAACAAGAGACCTTAGAGCAGCGGTTCTCAACCTGTGGGTCGCGACCCCTTTGTAACAATGAAAATACATCCGGGCGTTAGGAGGGTTGAGAACCACTGCCTTAGAGACTGACGTAGCATAGGACTCTCCAACCCTGTATATGGCTTTGGGTTTTGGTATTGCATCATTTATAGTCCTAAATAATTTATAATCAAATTTACGACTTGTGGGATGGTTGGAGAGTGTCCCTCCAGGAGGCGAGAGTTTCTGTTCAAGTCTACTGTCCACTTGATTTCTGTATCTGATAAATGACTGTGAACTCAGGTTAGGAAAGCTCTCTCCCTCCTTGGCCTTTTTTGCCTCCTGTGTTTCGTTCATCTGAACATTGGCTTGTCCTATGTGGGGGAGCTGAGGAGTTGCTCAGGAGTTGGAAGAACTTGTCTTTGAGCTTCCAGGAAGCCAAAGTATAAAAGTCCCAAGTACTTTAGCCCCAAATTCCAATGACAGCTGAGTGTAGGGTTGTCAGATTTAGCAAAGAGAACTATGCGACATCCAGTTAATTTCAGTGTCTGGTAAAGAATAGATAATTTTTTTAGTATTAAGTATGCTTCTGTATTTTATCTGGCAACCCTCAGTGAGTGTTGGGAATTAGTTTTCTCTATCCTGAGGGTCCACAGGTTAGGTTAGATATTCAGGGGCAATTGTGAATGAGAAAAGAGAGTGCCCTTTATGAAGCCCCTTTTCCTATCAAGTACTTTGTATCCAGTTCTCAGCTTGTGAGGTGGGTGTTATAAACCCATTGTACCTTGGATGATAAAAGTAGCTAGCATTTATTGAGTGCTACGTGCCAGGCACTGTTCTAACAACTTTGATGTATTCTCATTCGGTGCTTAAAATAACCTTATGAAGGTTAGGTACTATTATGATTTCCATTTTACAAGGGAGGAAACTGAGCTGCAAGGTCACACAGCTAGTCAGGGATTGTTTTGAGTTGAAGAAAAAGGATGCATGGGGAGTATCTTGCCCAAAGTCACGTAATTAGTAATTAGTGGAGCTGAGGATGCCAATGCAGCTGTTCTTACTTAAAACACACAGATGCCTGGGCCCAGCCCCAGAGAGTTGGATTCGGTTTGGTTGGAGATTGGCCTTGGCAGGGGGATTTTTAAACCTTCCCTAGGCGATTCTAATGTACAGTCAGGACTGAGAACTCTCGCTTTACCCCATTTTTGGCATAAAATGAATCAGTCTCCTTAGGAAACCTGCTCGCTCTATGTGGCCATTCCTTTAGTCCCTACCCCTGTGCCACAGAAACACACTTCCAGATCTGGCAGCTAATTTTTCACGGTCTTTGTTTCTCCCAAATTATTTTCAGGAAGTCCTGGTGAATGTATGTTGGAATATAAACAAATCTCAAAGAAAGACCTCTTGGGGGTATTTTGTTGATGGATTTTCTGAGGGATCTTTTCTTTTTCATTTCCCCATTATACTTCTCAGAGGACGGACTGGGGCTTTGTTCTTCATTTGGCTCCAGCTGGGTACCAGGCTGGGTATTTTGGTAGGTTTACAGATTAATAAAACGAGACCACTACCCTCCAGGGGTTTTCAAGGGCACCGTATAAATGTAATTCTAGGTTTAATTTTTTTTTTAAATCACTTTGGAGGAATACAAAGTACTCGAGAGTTCAGGGGCAGCAGAAATAGACAGGATGTGGTGTGGAGTCTGACCTCAGTGTTCCCTGCCTTGGTGAGTTCCTGCCCTGCCACTTACTCCCTACAGAGCCCTGGCCAATTCCTGAGCGCTCCTGGCCTCTGGCCTCTTTGGCACAGCAGATGCACGGGTCCTTTGATGGGCGGCATAATGAGTCAGTGCTTTGGAGAGCACACAGCCACCAGGCCAGGGCGAAGGCTCAGTCCTTGTGAGCTGCCATGTTCTGTAGGCCACTTTTAGCTCCCCGGCAGCCTCTCACGCACACGGACGGTCCAAAAGCATGAATAGGAGGTTACTGACTGTTCTCTCCTGCTCTTGGAGTTCTCGAGGTGAAGAACTGTCCTTAATTTGATAACCAGTGAGGAACCAGGGAGCCTGGAAGATGATCCAACGGGAAATAAATTGGGAGGCGTTGGGATCCCCCCTCCTACCCCCGGCTCTGGTTAGGGATTTGGGACCAGGTCTCAGACATGAATCACTCACATGTGGTTAGGGGAGAGAGGATGAGTGTGGCTTCAGGCTCGGCAGTGGATGGGTCCCACAGATGGAGGACACAGGAGGACAGGGCTCCTTGTTAAAGGGAAAAGGAAGATGAATTAGGTTCCAGCCTTCGTTGCAGATAACATAGTGCCACATTGCACGTGACTATGCACCTGCCAGGATTGCACATTTGGGGATAATTGGGGCTCTCTCTGTATTTGACGTCTTCTGGTTTAAGTACATGAATGAAGAAAGGTTCACACCACCACTGCCATCGCATCTGTCCTTTATGTTGAACTTGTGCTTTCTTCCTCTGGTTTCTTTAGGTCTAAGTATACTATTTTGCAGAGGAAATCGATAAATCTTCTATTGGTGTTTGACTGGATGGGGCATTTCTTTATTACCAGACAGTAATAAATAAGTAAATTGAGCTGTAAATACTTCTAGTATCCTGAGTATATTTATTTCTAAGTGAGAATTAGAGTAATGAGGCATTTGCCAGGCTCAGCTATAATTCAGAAACAGAAGGTAGATGACTCGTGAGGACTATTTGCAGTCTAGATTTTTAGGGTCATTGGAAAGCTTTTGTTTTTGTTACAAGCTATGTATTTTGTGTCTGATGTGACTGAGCCTTTTTGAAAGGCAGGGACACTTCCATTTTCTCTTAGCCTGCCTGGCATAGAGCAGGGGTTGGCAAACTTTTTCTGTGAAGTGCCAGGTAGTAAATATTTTAGGTTTTACACATACTACCTCTGTCACAACTAGTCACCTCTGCTCTTGTAACAGGATGGCAACTGTGGACAGTGTGTAAGAGGTGAGCTTTGCTGTGGCCCAAAGCAACTTTGTTTACAAAAACGTGCAGTGGGCGGGCTTTGGCCCTGGGCTGTGGCTTTCTCTCCCCTCCTCTATTCTGTGGGTATGGGAGCAGCAGCTCTGGGTTTGCTCAGCCATCCGCTGTGTAACTGGGATCAATAGAAGAATCAGCTTGATGGGGCTATTTTGATATTGAATGAGCTAACACGAGTAGTTTTTTATAGTGGCCAGAACATAGTAAGGGGTACAGAAAATGTTAGCTGAAAGCTGAGAAAGAAACCCATTTCGGATGGCATTCTACACTCCCCCTGATGTTTAGTTGTGATCATTTGTAGGCAAGAAGGAGAGACCAGTGAAGCAGAATTTTTCAAGGGCTATTTAATATCACAGCCCTGTCCAACTAACAGATGTAAACAAAGTGGACGTTGACTTTTAACAGACCAGACCAAGTTGATTGAGATCAGGGAAAGTGCCACATGGCCAACATGGTTTATTCTTCCCATGATTCTTCTACCTGGAAATTTTGTTACACTGTTACTTCTTCTGGGCTTTCCTCTCTCCAGTAGCAGAGGTATGAGAATAAAAGCTTTTCCTGGAAGTGAAATGTAAGGGCATTTATTGAGCGTCCTCTGTGTGTTCACGCTGTGTGAGGTGTTGCAACTGGAGAGGGAAGTTTCAGTAATCAAAGAGTTTGCAGTGGATTCGGAAGAGGACTACATCCAGAGGGTGGCAAAAGAATGCGTGCAAATTGTTAGAAAGGGAAAAAGGGGCTTAGTACACGTGTAATCCCCAAGTCACGTCCAACTTCTGCAATTACAAGAGGTGCTCAATGCAACGTATATTCAGCCTTGTTAATCAGTACATATTGAGTATTACAATTATAATACAGTTTTTGGTTTCTTAAAAGGTGTATCCTTTTTTGGTACCCTGTGTATATACATGAAACAGCCAGGCACACTACAGTAGGGAGGGCTCTTGTGACCCAGGTAGGCTGTGTGAAGATGTCAATGTAATGCAATGTGAGAGAGAAGTTGTATCCGATGGCATTAGTCTGGGGAAATTTCAGGGAGAAATATCTGAATGGGGCCTCCCAAGTGTATTTTATCTTGGCTGAGTAGATCTCTTTCCTAGGAAAGAATTCTGTCTATATCCACAGGCATTAAGCTTGAGTTTTGCTGGATAAAGTGTCTCCTTTTAAAAAAGGGGCACCAAATTGCCAAGTCCGTGACACAGAGGGCAGACCTTTGTGGTGAAGGCCCACATGGATGGTAATAGCTTTAGGCATTTGGTTTTGCTCCACACTTCAAAGAACTGAAAAGTGAGGATGATTTATTTATTTATGAAAACATAATTCTCGTTGTGGGTAGTCAGGCTGACCTGGTGAGGATCTCAGTGGTGGGGAAGGAGAGGTGAGGAGCAGGTCCCTGCTAGTATGGAGGTTCCAGAGCGCAGGCACTTGGGGATGTTGGATTCTTCGCCATATCCCCAGCAAGTGAGAACAGAGTGAGCCACAGGGTTAGAGCTCCATCGTTTCTGAGTAAGAGAGTGAGAGAAACATTTGAGGTACACCTGCTGCCCTCAATTTGGTGTTGGGCATACAAGCAGGGTCGTCCAGGGATGTATGGACATAAAACAAGCGAGAATACCCCAGGAGATGGGGCTGTGCAGAGTGTTCAGGTGGAGAGACCAACTATCCTTCTGGAAGTTCAGGAAGACTTCAGACACAGTTTGTACGAACTTGGTGTTTAAGGATGGTTGGAAATATCTCAGTTACATTAGGCAAGGAGAACAGATGAGGGCGTGCCTAACAGGAGGAAGGGCAGGGCAAAGCCACGCTGGAATCAAAGAACAAGATGTGATCGAGCTGGTGACAGAGGTGATATTTAGACAATGTGTCCTCTGCTTTTTGTCTTTTTAAAAAAATAGACTCAAGATACTCCCTCTAGCTACTGAAATATCATTATTTAAGTAATAGCTATTATTGAATAAATAGCAGCACATGCTTCACCTGCCAGGCACCGTGCTAAAGGATTAGCGTGTAATTCTTGGCATTGGATTTTTTATAGTATCCCGATGAGAAAGATAGGGTTATTCTCTCTACCCCTCTTGTTCCAGGGCAGTGACCTTGGTGATTTTAGTTGCTGCTCTATCTCTGATGCCTAGAATGGTGCTGACCCATATTAGGGGCTGGGTTTGAATGAATCAGTCACATGCACACTAATTTGAGCAAGTCATATTGGTCCTGAATGAGTGTTGGAGGCCACAGCTCTGGGCTCCTAACTCTGCACTATCTCAGCTTCCCGATGCCTATTTGGAGACGGAAATTCTAGTCTCTTTCAGACTTAAGAAATCCCCTTTAATGACTTTTTTTAAGACTTGAGCACTCCTTTTTCAAGTTTTAGAATGGTCTCCACAGACACTTTTGGTCACTCTCTATTGTGGACCAAACATTTATAATAAACTAGGAGACATGTAAATGTGGCTTTGCACGTGACACACTTGGAGTGGTGTGTGCCTGCACCTCTGCTAATCCCATCTCCTGGCAGTGCTGGGTGTGCATGAGAACTGGGTCACCTGTACTCATGTGGCCCCAAAGCGGACAGATTGTCAAGTCTGTGGCTTAGAGCATGAACCCCATGTCTTGGGTTGGACCTGAGTCTAGACTTCCCCTAGAAATATAGTAGCTTGGTTATAGAACTCACCTGAACAACAGCTCCTGCCCCTTATTAAAGAAGAACAGTGCATTTCATCCACAGACATCGTCTGTATGGGGAGAGCAAGAAAGTTCCTTGTTCCAGGGACCTTATTGTCTACTGGAGGAGATGAAACTCATGGAAATGGGGCAGAATGTGGTAAGTGCTTTAAAAGGAACTACCAGAGCTTTGAGGAAGTGTTTTACCAATGTATTGTGGTCCTTAGATCTAGAACAGTGGTTCTCAACCTTCCCAATGCCACAGTCCTTTAATATAGTTCCTCACGTTGTGGTGACCCTCAACCATAAAATTGTTTTGTTGTTACTTCATAACTGTAATTTTTGCTACTGTTATGAATCCTAATGGAAATATCTGATATTAGACAACCCTTGTGAAAGGGTCGTTTGGATCGTGACCCACAGGTTGAAAACCGCTTATCTGGAAGGACACCATGATTCTCTGCCCTGTGCTAGTTGTCGCCTCGGTGTTCTGGAAAGAAGCACAAAGGGAACTTATAATGAACTTCTAAAGTTGAGCGTGGTGGCCCTGTTGGTTTGCTATCCAATTTATGGAAACAGGTAAAAGACCATAGACAAAAGGAAAGAGGCCAGGTAGAGAAAGATGAGTGAAATAAGAACCCAAGTATATGGTCCTCTACTCTCCTCCCACCCTCGTCTCCTAGGCCTAGAGTAACCAAAATAGCTGTATAAAGATAGTTCCCTACAACCTCCCTTCACTTTAAATACACTTGGGATTCCCATTTAGGGGGAATAAAGACATCTGTAGGAAGAGAGACTCGCAGCAGGGGATTAGCATGACTCTGTGGCTTGAGAACTGGTAATTAGGCCAGCAGGCTTTTTTTGAACTATAAGAGCAATTTGTTAAAAATAATGTTTTTTAAAAAAACACATCAAAATTGAGTTTCTCCTCATAATGAGAAGGCAACTTCCAGAGGTCAAACATTGGGTCTTTCTACTTCTCATCTGAGATTTTTATGAGGCAGAAAGATTCTTCATTAAACAGCAATTTTAACATTGCAGGACTGTATGTGTTGTGGGTTATGATGCTCTCAGAATTTTTGAAATGGAGCCACACTTCAGAGTGATAATTCAAAGTGAAAATGCTTACACGGACTTAATAGAAGTGCTGTTATCTGCCTTCCTACTTCAGTGATTTTGTTTTGTTTGTGTGCCTGTTTATGTACTTATTTTTGGACAAAACCATTAGTCCTGCTCAATCAGGAATCCACCTCACCAGTTCAACTGGAAAAGTGTTTACACACTCCTCACCTGCACTCAAAATTCAAATTCTGGGACTTAGAAATTCATGAATTATTGGTGCCTGCTTGGATGTATGTACAGTAAAATAATTCTTCAGCAGTTTCTTCAAAAATTCTCGTTTTTCTAGCACTTACACTTAATATCACTAGTTGGTAATCTTTTCATCGTGCATTCTGGTTCTTAATGTCAGAACAGAATACAGGCTTAACCTTGAAGTCAAAAAATCAGCAAATAAATTGTTGGGGCCTATGTACATTTTTAAAAGTATATACGTCCCTGCTCAGAATGAGATGATGAAGCAAAACTCGTTGGGCTCCTCGTTCATCTCCACCAGGATAGATTGCACTGGGAGTCCCAGGTTGGGGGATACAGTGGCCTGGACTGTGGCCCGGAGGAGTCCTGCGTTCTTGTTATTGGGGTGCATCTGGGTGTGAGAAAATAGATAACCAGCATGAGAGCGCAACAGGATTGTTTCAGACCACAGTAAGTTCTAAGACAGAAACAAATGGTCCCCATGAAAGAAGGTGCAGGAGTCGGGGAAGCCCCACGTGCAGCGTGTGCTCTGTTCAGAGATGCCTTTCTGAAGTCAGTGGGGCAGCCAGTGGGCAGGTGTAGGGGGATTTTTGGGGATGTCATTTACTGAAGAGTCAGGGCTCGACATGAGGAATATTCATTTCACATTTCAGTTTCGCTCCTTGGATTTTCTCCCGGCCGACAGGAAGTAATACCTGCCCTGTGGAGTAGTTATAACAGGTCACAGTAAATGCAGGGGCTGAGTACTTGGTAACCAGTGAGTGCTGTCAGGTTAGGTGCTGTGGTCTGGGCTCCTTGATACGTACAACTTTAGAATTAGGAGACACAGCTGATCTAAACTGTAAGGTTGAAACAGTGAGGGTCATTAGGCACCTAGCAGAGCAGCAGTCCTGGGGGCTGTGCAAAGCTTTAGTCAAATTCGAAGAGGTAGCTGGACTCTCAGGCACCCTGCACCCTCCCCAGCCCAGGGGAGCGCTGCACAAACACACAAACACCCTGTGACTTCAGTTCAATTTCTATGATATTTATTAAGGAAACAAATCGAGCAGTAGTGTTAGTTGTTATTTTTATCACTTGCCGTTATTCACTGTTTCTGTTTTTTTTTCACGTGTTTTAAGTATCACTAGGATGTATAATTCCCTCCCTCTTTAAAACAAAATACTTTTGGGACCCAGAACTGAAATTCTTCCTTTCTGACTCATTTTGACTTCTTTTTAAATCTCTTCCTGATACAAAGAGCGATCTATACAGAATTGTTTCAAAGGAGGAAAATCGAGAGACTGGAAACTCATCCAGAACTATTTAGCGCGGTAGTCATAGGGAAGACAATCACTTTTGAGTCTTTTGGTTTCCAGCGGAGAGTGGAGTTTGATCTTTCCTAACGTGTGAAACTGGCTGGAGCACACTCAATGCTAATACACGTGCACGCTGCGTCCAGGCAGGCACGTCCCTACTCATTTCTCTTCTCTGGTTTGTCCTAAGAAGGGAGTGCTTTAAAGAACCTGCAAATTGTACGCTACTCGAAGACAGGCATTGGTGTGTTTGGGCTCCCGTGTCCTGTGTGTTTATTTGCGGGTCATTGTCCCTGCTCACCCCCAGCAGTGCCCTTCACATGACATAGAGTTACAAATGTCGGGGGTAAGCAGGTGCTAGTTGATTTCACACGGGGATTTCACTCAGGTTATTCTGTTAAATATTCAGAAGAGAGTCCCACGGGTTGATCATGAAGTTATAAGATTTGACACCTGAAATGACACAAAGCCTAGGAATTTAAATTTCCTTTCCCATTTTCTCTTGAATTTTTTTGAGGACCATTTTTCTTACTTTTGCTTGAATATCAAAGTCACCGGGGTAGCAAACTTCAGATTCCATGGTTTCTCCTCTAAAGAGTTTAGTTGGTTTGCTTTGATGTGTGTCCCTAAATTTTGGTGATTCCTGGGACAAAGCAAATTTTGGACTTGGGGAATATAAGAAAGGGATAGTAAGGGAAAGCTCACCCAGAAGGATAGTCCAGGAATTGGGAACAGAGTTTGCAAAGTCTCAGGGGTTCAGAAGAGCATACGAATAAGCAGAGTTATTGTTCGGTATGCCTGGAGGGAGTGGATGGGGGGGACGGGGAAAGGGTGAAGGTAGTGGAGTGACTCATGGCCTCCTGGTCAAGGCCCAAGAGTTTCAACTTCATTGTGGACCCAGGGCTGTGACTTTATTAAATGTGTACATGTCTTATCTTTTTGGTGATTGTAGAAGTGATATTTCTCATTAAAAGTGAAAACATTACTAGAATAGATGACCCAGCATTCTACTTTGCTCAACTGAATGAAGTTGCTCCTGTAAAGTGTTTATAACTCAACTCACTTGAAATTACTATTGTAAAGCAGAAAGCAGTGGGTAAGATGGAGTGAAGCTTGGAGATAAATTATCATGCAATTTACTGTCCCAGAGATTAATGGGGTTTTGAAAAGGGCATGGGGGTGAGAAAAGGGGGAGGCATCTGAGAGCTGTGTAGACCTTATAAAGGATCAGGGTATGGTGGAGAGAAAGAAGCAGAGGGATTCCAGAGGTCCGAGGCTTCTGGTGTGGCTAACAAGTTGGATAGTGGCATCGTTAAGCATGTAAGGATCTGGGCGGGGGGGACAGGTTAACTTTGAAGTGTCTGTGCAAAGATGTCTCTTAGGCAGCTGGAAATTTAAAAGTGGGATTTAGGAATGGATACGAGAAAAGACTGAGATACAGAGAAGGGGAGGCAAGAGACACAGTGGTAAAACGAGTCCTTGCTGCCTAAGGGTTTCTGTTGATAGGTGCTCATGCTTGGGGTATGGCAGTGGAAGGGAAATGGCTGAATTATCTCTGCTGGTCAGAGGTTATACAGTCTGTTCTCATGAACTCATTGAATTTAAGTTCTCATACTGAAAAGTAGACAATTCCTAAAGGAGCCATCATATCAACCCTTTTTTTTTTAACTTGGAAGAAATCGAAATATAGAATATTTATAGATTACAGAAATGTTTGATGTAGAGGCCAAGTGTGGCCATTCCCATAGCTATGTGGTGAAAGAAATCGTGTTTCTGGGGAGGCTGCCTTTTAAAATGTACCACTGGGAAACGATATTGATGATAAGAGTTTGGGATTTTGATATCAGATGTGGTCTGTGTGTGTTTGAATGGAATTTACAGAAGTTATATCTAAAATTGCTCATCTGACTTTGGGGGGGATATTTTATCTTTGAAACCCACTTTTTCCCTGTTCCCCTCTTTATTGTAGAGTAAAAGGAAATGACAAAGATATAGCCTGCTTTAAGAATGTCGAGCTTATAAAAAAGGCAAATTTGTTTTTGAGATTTAAAATAACTGTTAGTTACCAGTGGGTTTGTGGCAGATTCCGACAGTGTGGTTGTAGAAAGCATGTTGACTTCTGATGGCTTCACACCTGGGGTTTGAATCCCAGCTCAGGCACTCACCTGCTCCCGGGGGTGACTCAGCACCTCTTGAGTTTCCAGCTTCATGTTTGCCAGTGAGGATAACAACACAGCCTGTGCAGGACTGCTTGGGGATTAAGTTACACTGTGGATGAAATGATGAAAAGAACAGTTCTAACCTGCCAGGGGTTGGTATTCAAAAAATGCCCATTCCTCCTCTGTTCTCTCTGTCCTTTCCAAAAGCACATAACACTTGAACATCATACTTAATGTGTTGTCAGAAACCATATTTTCCAGTGCATATGACACAGTTTATAATTTTTCACTCAACTTTTTAACTAAAAACTCACCTTTTGCCCCTTACAGCTATGGGCATTGGTTTCTAAATCTGCTTTTCTGGTGGTAACTGAATCCTTGTTCTCCCAGTGACCAATTTAGCCCCTGTGCACAAATAGGAACATCCTGGGTGCCATGCTTTGGCCTTTGGTGGAGTTATTTCTCCTACCTCTGCTGGCTTCAGAGGGTAGAGTCAGAGAGGTCCCAGGCCATAGTCCCCTTTTCGAATTACAAATCATCTTGAATTTCCCCATGGAGTGAGCCTTGCTGCTCCATTCTGAGAAGCTGTCAGGTGTGTGGGTGAGGCAAGGCACTGTCACATCAACGTGTGTGCAAGCTCCACACCACTGTGCTTTTCCATGATCACAGGGCTGCTGTGGTTTCTGGCCCTAAAAATGTAGCTTTAAACAAGCAGCCCACATTCCAGAAGTCAAAGAGATGTTACTGGCCTTTGTCAGTTTTCTTTTTGCTAGGGTGATAGAGGCTTCCCTACCCGCACCTGCGGTCAGGAAGTACCGTTTTAAGGAAACCCTAGGGAAGTGTTGAAATGGCACGGTGCTTGTGGTGCTGGTGACCAAGCAAACACGTCCCGGATACAGAGCTTCCTTCAAAGAAAAAAAATGATGGTACCTTTCTGGGATTGTCTCAGAATCACCTATGGCAAAACTCCAATGGGATTTGAAATTAAACTAGGCCACTTCCAGAAACTGTATCAAGAGTTAACAGAGTGCATGAGAAATTGCCTCTTTAAACATGCAGTGGTTAGAAGAGGAGCTGAATATATTGGGATATAATATGCTACCCTCTGAATAATCTGAATCTCGTTTTTAGTGATACTTAATAAATCTTACCTGGATTTAACTTTCTCCTGCTCTTGCCTTATTATTTGTATTATTTTTATTCTTAGTTTGCCTCCTATTTCCAATTAATCTTCAGTTTCTCTCCAGCACCATTTTCTAACAGTTATGAAAATTTCGCAGTGATCGTGTACTCAGCACCTCCCTGTCCTTTGCTTATGGATTTTGCTAATACCTCATGCCATGTAGAATCCTAGAAACTGGCATTAACTTAAAAGACAGCCATATACAAAGTTTTCTTTTAGTAAATGAGAAACTGGGTACTTAGCGGCAGACGCTCTAGGTTTCATCTGAACGTAGTGTGTGCATTTTAGTAACGTTCTTGACACAAAGAGCATTGATACATGCCACCCGATGTCATTACCAATACCATATTAGCGTGTTTATGTTAGAAAAGGCTCTGAGCGCCAGACCACGGAAAAGAAGTAAAATCCTGAATTCACAAACAACAGAAGGATTAGGACAGACCTTCTGAATGCCAGGGTCTCAACATCAAATGCTGCAGGAGTCAGACAGGCTTTCAATATCTGCAGACTGACCTGAGAGAAGAACCTGCAGCAGGCGGGTATTTGGCAAATTGCAAGGGGCATAAATACCTGAAATCACTTAAGCTTGGGAAGAGCTCTTGACAGGCAGCCAGGCAGCAACCTCATCCTTGGTCTTTATTGTAATAAACTGGAAACTGAAATTATGCCACATTTTTCTAAGTGATAACGTTTCATAAGAGGTTGAAGTGGGAAGAAGTGTACATAGAATTTTTCCTTGAGAGCAAGTTTTATACCTGATGCCTGATTATCTGTTAATTAAAATTATATACCTAGGGATGAAATTTCAGTGTAGTTTAAAAGTTAAATTCTTACCGTCTGTGATAGAGACGCCACCATGAAGCTGTGATGGGATTTTAAAGATACTCGATTATTAGAGAGTCACGAAAATTAGCATAGACCTCGAAACACATCTTTATTGTCCGAAAGCACTCAAACGCTGGTGTGCATCAGAATCTGGTGGAGGCCTTTGTACAGCCCAGATTGCCGGGCCTCGCTCCAACATTTCTCATTCACTGGGTCTAGAGTGGGGTCTGAGAATTTGCATTTCTAACAAGTTCCCAGGAATTGGCTACTGCCCTTGTTGGTATGAGGACAACATATTGAGGATAACTGCATTAAAGGAAACCTGACTATTTATTTAATTTAATACAGATATCGCATTTAGCTTGGCGCTTTTATTTTAAGTCTAGTTGCTCAGCCTGTCACTTAGAGGCTGTGGCATCTCAACACACCCCATCCCATGGTGTTCTGGTAAATGCTAACAATTGGTGTCAGGGTTGGGGAGTACCCTTGATTTGTAGTGTTGCCAATTTCTGTGATATAAATACTCTCCCATAGCCAGTTTAAAGCTACCAATATGACAGCAGCTTGTAAAATTCCACAAAATTTAACAAGTCATTTCAGGGCATCACTGAATTATAGGGAAGTGTCAAAGGTCAGGTTAAAATTTAATCTCAGGTGAGATAGACTCTTACTTGACTCTTTAAGGGTCAGATATGGAAGAGAATGAAAAGTAAACCCTTTTATATCAAGGAGGTTGGACAGGGATGAGCGTCTTCAAAGGGAAGTAGACAATATGGAGTAGTACAGTAGCTGACCACCTCCCGACACTGGCCGCCTCCTGACACTGGCCACCTCCTGACACTGGCCACCTCCCTACACTGGCCACCTCCCTACAATGGCCATCTCCTGACACTGGCCACCTCCCGACACTGGCCACCTCCCGACACTGGCCGCCTCCTGACACTGGCCACCTCCTGACACTGGCAACCTCCCTACACTGGCCACCTCCCTACAATGGCCATCTCCTGACACTGGCCACCTCCCGACACTGGCCACCTCCCGACACTGGCCACCTCCCTACAACTGGCCACCTCCCTACAATGGCCACCTCTGGACACTGGCCACCTCCCTACAACTGGCTACCTCCCGACACTGACCACCTCCCTACACTGGCCACCTCCCGACACTGGCCACCTCCTGACACTGGCCACCTCCCTACACAGGCCCTCTCCCGACACTGGCCACTTCCCTACACTGGCCACCTCCCTACACTGGCCTTCTCCTGACACTGGTTGCCTTCTGACACTGACCGCCTCCCGACACTGGCCACCTCCCTGCACTGACCTCCCTGCACTGCCTTCTGACACTGACCTGACTCCCGACACTGACCACCTCCTTAACGTGACCTAATTTTCAGAGTCCAGACATGCACCACATGTACGTGTCAGTACAGCAGGCCTAGTTCCTTATGTTGACCTCCTCTGTATGTTGACCAGTGTGTTAACGGTCCCCGGGATGGTCAACTTACAGAGGTTCTGCTTCAAAAGTCACCAAGGGCCTCCATTGACTCAGAAGCCTTTTAATTTTAAGCTAATTCCTGATTTTAACTGAGATTTTTCACATGGAAAAATAATTAGTGTTTTTTATTTTTTTATTGAATGAAAAATTAGAAGTTATGGCAACTCCAGCCCAGATTCTTACTTGGTGACAGTGAGCTGCAGGGAGATAGTAGCAGCCGAGGGTGTTCCCCCCCCCCCCCCGCACTGTGCATTTGGACCGAGAGTGCCAGTTCTGGCTGACTCCCATCTCAGACTTCAGCTGCTTACACATGGATCTGCTTCATTCATTCACATCGCGACTGCCTCCCGCTTGCCTGTGTGCCCCCTGCACCACTGGAGGGTGCAGAACCAGGAGAAATCCATCCTCCTTTCTGTGGGCACATTCAGAAGGGGGAAAGGAGGTCTGATCACCCTTCAGGAGACTTAAAACCCCCTGAGTGCAGGGGACTCAGGGATCCTTTTTTCCTTCTTCCCTGTTTTTATTGCCCCTCCTTTTTCCTTTGGGAGGGAAAGAGGAGGAAAGAAGATTTACACTTTCTAGAAACAGAAGCCCAAACCTAAAGAACCCTCTAATTTCTTTTTCTAAACTATAGACCTGGAATCTAGGTGAGGATATTCCTGATAAGAGAATCCATGCTCTTAGGTGGTTTAATTATTGTTTATGTGGTACGCACACTTTTCTTTCCAGAATCCTATCATTTATTTGTCACTCCAGGGTTTCTTTTCCCTTTTCTCTTCTGTCAGCATCTTGTGTGTGCCTCGCCCAGGTTGGCTTTTATATCCTTAGCTTATTTATTTATTTTTTTAAAGCATGGGAAAATACACTTTAGAAGAAAATCCATCCCTTCAAATCACCGGTCTCAACCAGTCTGTGGTTATTTTATTGGAAGGAGGGAGATGTTTGAAGAGTCCCAGAGACAAAAGGGTGGTTTTAAATCTAATTATTATCAGATTGACAGCTAAATACTTTTGCAACATTCATGAGGAAATATCCCTGGGAATTTTCTGGATAAATATCATTCTAAAGTTTTGGCAGTGTGCAGAATTTGGGCCACCCAGCTTGCGTGGGGCATAAAACTGTTGAGGGAAGTTCAAATCATGTGTTTTAAGAGTGAAACTTTGGGTGAACTTGTAATTTAACCTTGGGGAAAGCAAACACTTGTGGGAAAATATTTGTGTTCACAATCAGTAAGGAATATGCCATTAAGTCACCTCAACTCTGAGAGCTCTCGTTTGCAGAAGAGGCTGGTGCTTGTTAGTAGCAAACTGGAAAGAGCAAAGCAGGCTGGTGGGAAGAGGTTGACTCTGGTTGGGCACCAACTCTCTTTTGGAACCCTACTATTGGCTGTTTGGCTGATGACATTCAGGTGGTCATGAGCCAAATTCACATGCAGACGAATAATCACTAAGGTTTATTAAGCATTTACTTTGTGCCACATAGCAACACAGGAGTTTCGCACTAGAAAGATCCTCACTCCTGAGATGGAGAAATTGACTCTTGGAGAAGTTACTAGTAGTTACTTTGTAGTGGTCTTGCAGCCCACGTGTAAAAGCCAGTTCTCCCTGACTCCACATTTAAGATCACATATTATCTATGTCCTAGCCTTTAGAAGAGGATTACTTGTAATCTCTAGTTTTTATTTGTGTATTCTTAAACTTCAAATCTGCCTATGTTAACTCTGTAAAAGTTTTTTATCGTAAACTCCTAAACTGGGTGCACGTGGTCTTTTGTAGATTGCCTAGTATATGGTCTCTCCAACCTGGGAATAATATAAATAGATTTATAATATATATCTATATATATTTATGGTTAGTGCATCTTATATTATTGCACATTTCTTTGTTTTTTATATTATATGTACATAAAATTTTATTTTTCAATTTTTTTTCATTTTCATTTTTTCTTCTTGTAGTTGATTCATCTGCCACCTAGTCATATAAACAGAGCCTTTATTTCATTTGGAAGAATTAGAAAACATCGGATTCTCAGACACCCACCTAAATAGAGCAGGCAGATTCCTACACTCTGTAAAAAGCACAGCATCTGCTGAGTGGGGCACATCGGCTTTTCCACTGAGAATTATCCCATGACGTCAGTTTTCTGGAGGTATCTGTTGCTCCCTCAGTTAACCCGGAAGTATGTTTTTGTAAAGAATTCATTTTTCTTAGAGACCAGATGTGTCCTTGCCCTTTCTCTGACATGACCCTGGGCCACTAGTAGAGTGTTGGTAGCTCTGGGAAGACATGAGCTGCTGCAACGGTCCAAGCATTGATGCCACCACCATCTGTCCAGTGTTGTGGGTTTCATTCTCCTCTCCACATGGGCCTTGGGGGAGTGGGACTACCACCCTCTCTTCTGTTCTTCTGTTACAGCTGCATAATTATTTGTAAAACTTTAACTTGTAGGTAAAAACTGATTTTGGCAACCATTAATTCCCATGGTGATTCATTTAGAAACCACAGCATTTCTATTAATGGGAGAATAAGCCCAAGCATCAAGCAGCATCTGTGGGTAATTGCATATTGTTGATAACTGTAAACTCTGAGATTGCACTAATAAAAGGTAATAATTCCCAAGACAACCAGGAAGGGAGCTGGGAGCAGCTGCGTATTCAGTCCTTGCTATTTTTCCAGTTGTCTAGTGATGTTTAAATTGGTGGGAATTAATTCAAGTACTGATAACGAACTCAGAAATCTTTTTGAGGGGGAACCAAATAAGAGTGATTTGGGATTGATTATTTGGATGACTGTGTGTTGATGGGGGGCATGGGCTGTGATGATGGGGCAGACGGTGTCTCCGGACAAAGAGCTCAGTACCATGGTGAGTGCCCCCGAGAAAGTGGCAGCTCAGGATGAGCCTTGTGTGGTCCAAAAGGAATCTCCTTGCCTTTGGGATCCACATTTTATGTAAGTTGATATTCAGGGCAAGCATTTGTGGAGAGAAAAAAGGATGAAAATAGTCCAAAGACTTGAGCTTGGGTCTAGATCTGCTCTTTAGGGGAACACCCTGGAACTAGACCTGCTTCATCTGTCGAGCCTTGGTTTCTCCACATTGGTAGAATGTAGTTATTCCTATAAAGTTTTCAGGAGTGTTACATGAGGGGTGTGTGTGTGTGTGTGTGAAATTGCTTTGTAAACTTGAGAGAGCCCTTCTCTAATAGGAACCTGAATATCTTCCCTTTCTTAATTTTCTAATGATACAGATAGACCTGGGTCATCTTTATAAAACTCTTCTTTGTATTTGATATTCTTTCAAAACACCAACCCTGAGTAGTATTGCACTTTCAGTTTCTCCTTTAAGAAAATTATCATTAGAAAGTCAGTTTATGATGTATTCTCTAGAGCCAATTGAGGTACCTTTTATTTTATTTATTTTTTTGAAATGAAATCTTGCTTTATTGCCCAGGCTGGACTCAAACTCCTGGGCTTAAGAGATCCTCTTATCTCAGCCTCCAGAGTGGCTGGGACTACAGTGCAGGTGTGTACCACGGTGCCAGGCTAGAAGCACCTCTTCTGGTAATCCAGATTTCTCTGGTTGCACGCTGGGTCATTACCTTGGACAACCTGATGCCTGAGAAGAGCCTGATCTCTGTTTTCAAATGAACTGTGCTAGACGTGGAAAAGGCACTGTCCAGATTTGTGGCTAATAGATTGGAGCAGGTGCTAGACATGGCCCAAGCAATCCAGTGAATCAGTTAACACTACGGTTGTTTTTTTCCAGAAGATGAAAGAACCAATAAACAATTAAGTGGCTTGCTCCAGTGATAACAGTATTTGTGGCAGAGCTGGAAATCAAATGAAAATCAACTTACTGGTATTCTTCAAGTGGATTTTTTTTCCCCAGTGACTTAACGTGCATCCAAGTCTGAAAGATGATGATGGTGATGATGATGACTGTATCGATTAATTGCTGTCTCAGGGAACAATCTCAAAGGTTTGTTTTGCCTTTTGGAAAATTTAACAGTTTTGGGGCAGCGCCTGTGGCTCAAAGGAGTAGGGCGCTGGCCCCATCTACCGGAGGTGGTGAGTTCAAACCCAGCCCCAGCCAAAAATTAAAAAAGAAAAAAAAAACACAAAAAGAAAGTTTAACAATTTTTATTAAAAACCTGTACCTAAGAGGCAGATTTGTTATGTTTAAAGGCATTAAAAGGACTAAGAAAAAAAGTAGAGGAATTGAAAGGGAATAGAGCCTAGAGATTGTTACCTGTTTATCAAGAAATAGCCTGCCACAAACTCTTCTTCAGTGGATAAGAACCATAACTTGAGAATTTCATCTTGGGAATCTAAGGAAATAAATGCTGTGGCTTGGCTGGTTTTTCCACTAGTCTTCACCGTGGCCGCTACTGAAGTTGCTGTGGACAGGGCAGTGTGCCTTACTTGTGAGCCAGATGACTGGAGTTTTCTGAGCTGGGTCTGGTCATTCCCAAGAAGGCCGTGGGTTTTGCCATTGGCCCTTGTGTCTCTTGCTGTACAGGTGGAGACATCTGTGTGTTTCCCCGCTGGTGATGGTGTCAGGTGGTATCTCTCACCCCTGGATAACTGGCCACCAAGCTCTGTCAGCTCCAGAAACGGCCCTGACGATCCAGCTCCCTCCTTTCCTGTCGGAGTCTGGTGCTCCTTTTCCGCACGGAGCTTTGTCTCGCGTTTTTCACCATCTGCAAAGCCTCCTCCAACCAGAGATTGATGTGCCCGGATGATTTATAGCAGTGATTGTCAGCGACTTTTGAAGCCCATCCAATTTCAGGATTCGGCTTCTCATTTCTTGTCATTTATGGCACATTTGATGAATTCTCACTATCAGCTGACATGTTTCATAATTGTCAAAACTTTGATTGAAGTGGTATTTCTGGGAAAAAAATGATAGAGGAAAAAAAAAGATGGGGGGGGGGAAACCCCAAGGCTCCTTCACCACATTGTTTTCCTCCCTTGCCTGAGGTTCCCAAGCCCCATCATCTTAGCCACCCTGAGACTTGCTGAGCCAGCAAACCCCTCTCCTCTCTCTCCTCTTACCGTCCTGCGCCTGCATTGACCAGGGCTGGGATTTTGCTTGTTTGCTTGTTTGCACTTTGGAAAAAGGGCTAAGCTTTCCCTTCTGCAGTCTTTCAAGGTACATCCAGTGGGGCATGAGCAGATACCGCCAAGGCTCGGTGGGGTTTGTTCTGTTTTGTTTGCATTCCACCAGCCAGCGTTCTTTCTTTGTCTAGAATGTTGGCTCTCCAGGTCTCTGGCTGCTTTCAAACCTAGAAATCAGCTCCCACGCTTTGGAGTTCTCCTCCCTGTTAATGGTATAAACACTGGCGGTGAATGCTTAGGTCTGGTCACTTCACAGGTGGAGTTTCATTTTTGCTTTGTGTCCACCTCAGCCCTGTGTGCCTTTCTAGTGAGTTTAGAAAGAACTTCTTACAGCAACAGCTCCTTGCTGTCCCCACTGTCCCAGTGCAGTAACGATGGAGTCTCTTTTCTCCTAGCCTGTGGTTTCTTGGTTTCTTCTGTATCTTTCTTTTCTTTCTTTCTTTCTTTTTTTGAGACAGAGCCTCAAGCTGTCCCCCTGGGTAGAGTGCCGTGGCATTACAGCTCACAGCAACCTCCAACTCCTGGGCTCAAGCGAGTCTCCTGCCTCCGCCTCCCAAGTAGCTGGGAC
>CAUYTI010044085.1:0-12814 GCA_963575145.1 Galago senegalensis | reverse complement strand
AAAATATTTCATATTCTTTGGCACTACTGTGAACAGAATGGAATTTCTTGACTGTTTTTTCAGCTTGGATGCTGTTGGTATATATAAAGGCTACTGACTTATGGGTGTTGATTTTGTAAAGTGAGACACTGCTGTATTCTGAAGCAAAGTGATTTTAATAACAGTTTCCTATTTTCAAGATAAATCATAATTCTGATATTAGTCTGTGAATGAGACTTTTCTCTTATGTCTACGTTTTTTCCAGAAGTGATTCTAAGAACTTAGTTTTGTTTATTCAATTAGCTTCTTCAGAAGTCTTTCCATTTAGGTTTTACAATTTATGCTAACAAATGAAATCATTCTACTTAGGTTTCAGCAGCTTTAGGAAAGTGCACTACATCACTAATTGTCATCATATCAGAATTGAGCACATAGGATTTTGGCTTCTTCACTCTTGTGATGCTTTATGAAGAATAATGTGTTGCCAATCCCAAACCCAGCAGAAGAATAGAAATAACCAAAATTAGAGCAGAATTAAATGAAATTGACAACAAAAGGATTACACAACAGATCAATAAATCAAAAAGTTGGTTTTTTCAAAAGGTCAATAAAATAGAGAAACCTTTGGCCAACCTAACCAAGAAAAAAAGAGTAAAATCTCTAATTTCATCCATCAGAAATGGTAAAGATGAAATAACAACAGACCCCTCAGAAATTCAAACAATCCTTCATGAATCTTATAAGAAACTTTATTCTCAGAAATATGAGAAGGAAATTGACCAATACTTGGAAGCATGCCACCTTCCAAGACTTAGCCAGAATGAAGTGGAAATGTTGAACAGGCCTATATCAAGTTCTGAAATAGCATCAACTATACAAAATCTCCCAAAAAGAAAAGCCCAGGACCAGATGGCTTCACGTCAGAATTCTACTAAACCTCTACTGAGGAACTAGTACCTCTACTACTTAATCTTTTCCAAAAGATAGAAAAAGAAATTCTATGAAGCAAACATCACTTTGATCCCCAAACCAGGAAAATACTCAACAAAGAAAGAAAATTACAGACCGATATCACTAATGAATATTTATACAAAAATATTCAACAAGATCCTAACAAACAGAATCTAGCAACACAGCAAACAAATTATACATCATGACTAAGTGGGTTTTATCCCAGTATCTCAAAGCTGGTTCAACACATGTAAATCTATAAACGTAATTCATCACATAAATAAATTAAAAACAAAGACCATATGATTCTCTCAACTGATGCAGAAAAATGCTTTTGATAACATCCAGCATCCTTTCATGATCAGAACACTTAAGAAAATTGGCATAGAAGGGACATTTCTCAAATTGATAGAGGCCATCTAAAGCAAACCCACAGCCAATATCGTACTGAATGGAGTTAAATTGAAATCATTCCACTCAGATCAGGAACCAGGCAAGGTTGCCCACTGTCTTCATTGCTCTTTAACATTGTAATGGACATTTTAGCCATCACAATTAGGGAAGAAAAGAGAATCAAGGTATCCATATAGGATCAGAAGAGATTAAACTTCCACTCTTTGAAGATGACATGATTATATACCTGGAAAATATCAGTCCTCTTTTAGACTCATTTTTTTTTTTTTCGAAAAAGCATCTTGAGAACTTAGGGTGACATGGTACTATAGGGTCTTACATCTAGGCTATAAGGTCTTTTTAAATGATAGAGAAATGAAGTTATGAGATCATATATTAAATTACAGGAGGGATTATTATTCCACAATTCGAGATTTATATTCCACACAATAATCTTCATCTGGTTTGCTCAAGCAACAATGATATTTCTTTCCAGTCAATCATGTTGTCATTATCCTTTCTGTTTAATCTGTAAATTTGAGAATACTACTAAAAGGAATGTTTGATTGCTGTTTCTTTTTTTTTCTTTTTTTTTTAATTGAAAGATTGCTCTTTCTTATGTATTTGCAACTATTCATGTTGTATTTATTTCATAATATGTCTTCTTAAATTATATTCTCTTTTTATATATTTTCTTTTATTTCTAATGTTGTGTCTAGAAGTGAAATGCTAAGATATAGAAAACATATGATTTGAAAGTCATACAAAACAACTGTGATAATAGTCCATAACTTCTATCACTAGAAATTTGTTTTGCTTGCTCAGGAATAATTGTGCTTCCTTTAAAAGAATGGAATGCAGAACACTTATCTGAGGGCCACCAGCAGATTTCTAAACCACATTTGATTGAAAAAAATGATCATTAAATAACATATAGCCCTACGGTACCCACAGTGACTCAGGTTCTCCTTTTTTAGATTGAGCAAAAGAAGAATTTAAGTCTTGACCACTCCTTTCAAAGTAATTAGCCTTTGAATTTGTAGCATAACATCTAGATTGATAATATTCCATAATTTGTAATATAGACTACCAAATTTATATATACATGGCTGACTTAGAAGTAGATGCCTTGACAATTTTTAATGTACTGAGAAAAATAAAGCTCCTCCAGAAGAATGACATTATCTTTGAAATAACACTGTGACATTATGAGTTGTTAGTTGAAAATAACCCCTAAACAAACATTTGTGAATAGCAGCTGATTGCTATTTCAAATGCTACACAAAGATACCTTCCACCTCCAGAGTCTTTTGGTTTTTGCAGATCAAACCTTTCCTGAAACTGTAACATTTTAATAAATAACACTCTTCATCCACAATGTTTTTTTTTTCTTTTAAATAGAAATTTTAATGAATTCATCCCTTCTGACATTTGCATTTGTCTTTAAATGCCACAAGATAACAGGGTTTTAATCATTCCAAATAGCTTTTTAATTATAGACTTAATCACTTTTGCAGAAGGTTAAGCTCCACAAACAGGAATAAAACTGTTTGCTGGCACTTAGTGTGAAGAATGATGTTGTATTCTTGATTTAGGTGTTTGGTGAGTTTATTTGGTCAGTTTTGTTTAACTTGTTAGTATTAGAAAAAAAGAGACAAATTTTAAGAGAATTTGACGTTATGCATTGTGAATTAAGCAATGTTATTTTAATTAATTATGGAATCAGAGAAGGAGTAAGAGGTGCTCTGAACAAGAAAGCAGATTAGTAGCTGCTAATTCCAGCTGCCAAGGTGGCTCCCAAGACTCAAGTGTTTCAGTTTCCAGGAAACAGGTTTTTGCGTTTAGAATTAGTGAAAGAAGTTACTGTCACAAAGTGTTTGACAAAAAAGAGAATTGCTATTTTGAAGCTAGATTCTGAGTAAGTAATCAACTAATGGTTTTTAGAAATAAAATTCACTAAATTCTATCTTACTTGGGTAGTTGTTAATGATTTCTTTCTGTCTTATAATCTAGCAGAGCTGGCCTCAAATGAGAGGGGCCAGGGTCAGGGTATGTGGTAACTTGTAAGTAAGAAATTTGCTGTGTTTCATGGTCCTGTTTAACATAGTAAAATGATGCTATGTGAATTCTGAAATTTAAACTCAAATAGGATAATTTTTGTAGGGTATGCATTTTCTCCTCTTAATAAACGTCATTTTTTCCTTCATTTGCAAATTTCTATTTACTGCAGGTAAAAGTGATCAAAGTTCACGACAACGTAATGTGACTGTTAAATCTCTATGGGATATTTTTACACAGTTCTTATATTCATTACAGGTGTAACAAACAGGAAAAATAAACCAGTTATCATACAGAGATGAAAATCTTCTGAAAAGCAATCCTAAATCCCATAATTGAGCACATTGTTTAACAGTTTCCGGTTAGATGGATCACTGCCTATACACATCTCATACCAGACACAACTTTTAATCTATGCGTCAATTTGGGTCACAGGAGAGACCTACGATGTGTACATAACACATAGACATTCATGTTTTCTAACTGTAGAAAGGCAAAGTTGCCATTGGTGAGAATCAAAATGCACACTTGAAAAATAGGACTACTTAGGTTGGGGGTCAATGGAAAGATGTCTGTAGACACTGGTCAAGAAAATTTATGGTGAAAAAAATTTTTTTGACATTTTGGAAACTTTATTTTATAAAGAAACTTTCACTTATACATTATTTATTCTCTATTGTGTAAGTCCACAATTCTAGAAAGTATAGTTATCTTTATAAGACGGTAAGGGGTACATTTTTCATTAGAAATATTTTTTAGTTTGATGTGGTACAAAGAACCACTTCTATATTATCCCTGTTCTTAAAAACAAAACCAGGCAAAACAAACAAAACAAAGAAGCTGGAAACCCAAAACCTAGTAAGTTAATGTTTTTATACAGAGCAAACAGCGTCTACTATTTTTGTGTCAAGAAACAAAATCACACAAGGAAGATGATAATACGTTGTATACCTGGATGGGTCTTTGAGAAATTACCCAAATTTCCTTGACACCAAGAGCCTGTGTGCCTTTTACCGCGAGGATTCCTCAGTCCAGCTTAGGTGAACGAGCTTTTATTGAATGTCTAGTATATATCAGACCCTGTGGAGTATGCACGAGATAAAACAAGAGTAAGTCACAGTTCTGCTTGAGGCTTCTTAGCTTCTCTTCTGTAAAGAGGTTAAGTTCTACAAGGCAAGTGTTTGGACAGACTAGGTACAGGAGTGCAGATAGACTTGTTTGTTTCAAATTGGGGATTCAGGTCCGGCTTCCCAACACAGCTTATTCTTGGGCTCTCCAGAGAGACAACTTTGAGTCATCAGGTGACATTTGCCAGTGTTTATTCACCTAGAAGAAACATTAAGCCAAACCAAGGAAACTCAATTCCCCTGTTTTATGCAAGTGAGATACTGTTGCAAGAAGCAAAATATGAAGTGGGAGACAAGAAGAGCAAGCAGAAGAGCTTGAAAAAATGCAAGGCATAGTTAGATGAAGGGGATTTTCTAAACCATGGCAGGATTGTGTTCTTTTTCTTGCAGGGAAGGAGAGACACTGGAGAATGGTGTGCGAGGGGACATGATGGGATAAAGACTTTTATTTTAGATATGTTTACCCATAAGGAGCATGACTTGTGTTCATTCATTTTGCAAGATTACATTCTTAGTTCCCTTGTCCACTAATTAAGCCGTGTGCTCTTAAGTGAAATAATCAACTTCTCAGAAGTGTCATCTACTCTTCAGAAAAACAAGCAACACTGATGACAAAATACTTCCCCCTTAAAACTTTTCTCTAAGGATTAAATGATGCAATCTTTGTTCAGTACTTGACATGTGGTAATAAGCAATAATAGCTAATTGCTTTGAGTATCAATATAATTATTGAATAGGTATTATTAATCTATGAAGAAATTCTTTTTTCAATTGATAAAAATGTTGTTGGTATTTGAAAAAACAGTGCTTACCTTACACAAGGTACAACAAATCAGAGGTATTAAAGATTTAATGTATAAAGGACTAAGTTTCTAAACTTATTAGGAAAAATGTAAGAGAATAGTGATAAATTACTGTGATGGAGAATAATTTCTTTAAATAAGGCATTGAATTGCAAAATTGGGGACATTTCATAATATAAAAATTGAAGTAAATCATACACTATATAACAAATGTATGTTGAATAAAAATATTTGCAAAAATACAATGAAAAGATTATTACATAACGTGTAGTGTACTTTTGGGAAATAGCTAGAAAAATTCAATAAATATCATAACAAAATGTGTAATCAAGTTTATTTATAATCTACAGGAAGGAAATCTCATTAGCTGAAAAACATATGAAGTGATGCTCAATTTTGAGTAACTACAGCAAAGAAAATTTTACAATTTTTTGTTATCAGACAGATAAGTCAAACAATGGAAGATAATGGAAGAAACTATAAGTCTTTTGTGGGAATATAACGTGAGGGGGAATGGAGATACATTATCAGATTCTTTGTGCTCATATATCACTCAGAAATTTCTGTTCTATGTATAAACTCAGTGAAATTGTCTATAAATATTCAAAGAAGTATGTATAAGAAAGTTCATTATTATAAAATGTGTGTATATCATAGCAAACTAGTGGAAATCTCCAAATACCCATCAAAAATTAAATAAAATGTGTCACATGCTAATTATAAAACTATGTAGCACTTGCAGGAAGCAACTTAACAGGAATATACCAGTATTCAATTGTTTAAAATATATACCATTCTTTGAGAAACATATAAGACACACTATAGTTTCTATGCAAATTTAATGTAAAAGAGTGAATGCCTTATGACTGAAGATAATGTGATTGTGGGTAAAAAAAAAAAATGGACAATAAAAACAAAACCCAAAACATCAATGGAAATATAAGTAGGTCTAAAATAAAGGGCAGGGGGAATAATATTAAGTTACATGTACACTAAATTTATTTATGAAATAAACATGTGAATAAGCTAGAAAAAATTATAAAAATTAACTTTCTACCACATGTGAACTCTTCCAAGTATCTTGATACTGTGCAATAGTTAAGAAACAAGAGACAAAGTGAATATCATTTAAATCTAAAAAACTGAAGCACAAATGTGTGAATTGTGAGACTAAAGTTTGGTGGATAAAACCTGGTTGTGAATTCAGCTGGTCAATATCTGGTTGCACCAATGGTAGGCAATTCATTTAGCCAACTAATAATCATCACGGTGTTTGCAATTCCTGTGGATAGAATGCTTCTGTGCTGTGCTAATTTCCTAAATGTAAATGAATACTTGGCTATTGGGACAAGCATACTTCTGGACTTTAGATAAGTAAATGATGAATCTCTGAGAGTAGAAAATGGTACTCATCTTAATATACTTCATCTCCTCTGTGTATATAGATAATTATTCTCTGAAAAATTATCAGTAGTAGAATAAAATTGGATTGAGGGCAAAAATGAAGTTTTTTCCAAATTAAACTTGAAAAAAATATATGAATGGATTGGAGGTAGCACCAGAAATACGCTTAGAATCTATAAGTGATTCACATCATAGTCATGGCTCCCCAAGGTGCACATAATTAGTATTTATAGAAAGTCAGCAGAAGCAAATAGAAACAACTTAGTGTATCTTAATCTAAAGCCAAATAGATGATCCAATGCTCATGTGGCTCATACTACTGTGGGAATGGGAAAGATCATTGTTAGGATAAAAGTAATCAATTCTAATAAATAAATGAATTAGATCAGGTGTCCTATGGGCATTTAACAAATATTTTATCAATATAGTTGATTTGAAAGTCTAGCAAATATAATCCCTTAGTTATCACAATGGGAAGAAGGAAACAAAAATTTTGTGTTTGCTTTGGAAATTTGAGTGCCTGGAAGATACGAGAGTTTTTACACGGGCATAGACCATTGCCACATTAAATTAGAGTTCAATTAAAGACACACACTTAAAAAATTACTAACATAAGAAACTTAAAAAACACATTAGTGGTTGTACATTTGAATTTTTGAACATTTGTGCATTTGAGTTTTTTATAGAGGGGAAGAGTAGCCAACTTTGATGAACTTCTGCATTTGGTACCATATGTTCAAGGAAAATACACCTTCCAATTGGAACACGGGATAATGTGCACTTGGCATATTGGGATGCGTGGCACTTGGGATAAGGTGCCATTACCTGGTGCATACCATACTCCAGGATAAAGTAATTCATCCAACTCAATTTTATAGTGAATTTTTCTCTTCTGTAAACACTAAGTGTCAACATTTATTCTTCATACACAATTTTTTTTTTTTTTTGGCCAGGTTCTGAGTTTGAACCCACCACATCCCGCATATGGGGCTGATGCCCTACTCCTTTGAACCACAGGCACAACCCTTGATACACAATCTTTTTATGTATAACTTGCTAGATAGTGTGTATAATAAAATTTCAGTTAATTTAAACCTTGAGAAATAATTGTACTAAAATACAATTTAAAATCCCAGCATGAGAGGCAGATTTGATAATTTGCACAAAATATAGATCAAGTAGATTTCTAGCAGGCGTGTCTACCTTCTCTTCTCTTCTCTGCATTTCCCTTTTCTTCTCTTTTCTTTCCTTTTTACTTTTTTTCTGTTGCACATTGTAAGAAGAGTTGTCCTGGCCACACATTAAACACACAAACACTAATGACAGCTGATGAGCAAAACAGAGATCCGTGCATAATTTTCACAATCTCCACAACAAAATCAGCAAAACAAGTTTCATAGAAACCACATGTGGCCCATGGGCTGCAGGTAGCACAGATCATTGTAGTGGCTATTTTTAATGGCTATCTGGAAATGATATAACACATATGTGTATATATTTGTCTTCCTTCAGGGAAAATAGTCATAACTTTGTTAATGTATAGAAACTGGAAAGTGTGGTTAATCACATTGTATATTTAGAAAGCAGTTCGGCTTTTCCTCAGTTTGAATCAAAAGGAAAGTTAATGATATAAGTAGGAAAGGATAAAATTTTAACATACTTTATTTAAAAAGTCCATATTTATCTTTTGCTAAATGTTTTTATGCAGCAACAATGGAAAGCTCAGTAAATTTAAAGTAGATAAAAATAATCTTAATATTTTTGTATTAGTTCTTGTTTTAGAATTTAAGTGTAGGAACAACAGTAATTTTTCCACTATACAAATATAATAAATTAATATTTTTAATTGATAGATACATTAATCATTAGTAGACCTATGCAAAATTACTAACAATATTCTACTATTATGTAATAGTATTTTAAATGTTGTGTCATATAGTTCATTTATCAGATATTTCAATTCAGAAATTTTATTCAAAGTAATCTCTAAACATGTTTTTAGAGAAACTGTCAGTATAGCATAGCATATAATTGAAGTATCTTGGTTTGCATTCAGTAGAAATTTTTTGTACTCAACAATACATTGTACATTAGAGCAAGTTACCCACAAAGACAATCATGCAACATGTGTCACTCGTACACAAAGGAAAGGTAGTAAGTCATGAGAATTGCTAACAGATATTGCTAAGTAAATTTTCTGGAAACGGACATCAATTCTTATATATAAGAATTCTTGGTTGGGCAGCTCCTGTGGCTCAGCGTACTCAGTGCTGACCCCATATACCGAGGGTGGAAAGTTAAACCCGGCCCTGGCCAAAACTGCAACCAAAAATAGCCAGGTGCTGTGGCAGGCACCTATGGTCCCAGCTACTAGGGAGGCTGTGGCAAGAGAATCACCTAAGGCCAAGAGCTGGAGGTTGCTGTGAGTTCTGACACCATGGCATTCTACTGAGGGTGACAAAGTAAGACTCTGTCTCTTAAAAAATAATTATAGAATTCATATATATATATATATATATGTAACAATTCATATATAGTCTCATAATTTGTGGTTATCATTTTTAGATAAATGAAAACCACAAATTATGCAGTTGAGTTTCCCACATTTGGGGAAATCACGGGGTCAGCACATCCAGAGTGCAACGGATAAGCCTCACCCTGGGAAAACCACCTTTGTGATCATGGCATCTTCCCTGCCAGGTAAGTATAGGGATAGAATAAAAGACGTCAAGTCTTAAACATTTTTGTAACAACTGACATATATCTATACTAGTAATGGTGAAACAGTAAATTAAACTAAAAGCATATATGAAAACATGTGATTACTATACAATGCCAACTTCAGGCTGAGACCTAAAACTGAGAATTTAGGATGAGGATTAAGATTCTTTAGATTCTTTTAAAATCACCTCTTTGCAAGTGAAAAAAAATGTAAGGTACCTATTCCATGTAATTAATTATGATTATTTTCTTCTTTTCAATTGTCCTTGGCATAAACATATAGACTTTTTTTTTTTGTTCATTTGAGAGAGACTCTCATTTTCTTGCCCCAGGCTAACATGCTATGGTATCTGCCCAATTCACAACAACTTCAAATCTTGGGTTCAAGTGATCCTCTTGCCTCAGCCTCCTGAGTAGCTGGGATGACAGGTGCCTGCCATGATGCCGGCTAATTTTTTTCTATTTTAAGTAGAGATGGGGTCTCTTGTTCAGGCTGGTCTCAAACTCCTGAGCTCAAGCAATCTACCTGGCTTGGCTTCCCAGAGTGCTAGGATTACAGGTGTGAGCTACTGTGCTAGCTGTACACTTTAATAAGTATTTTAATCAATAGAATTTTGTATATTTTAAAATTACTAATTGTTTAAATGTTAAATATAGAATTTATCTTGACTTGCTAGAATGGTCTAAGCTGTTAGAAGATGCTTTCAGACAATTCCTTTTCTCAGCACACTTTCACCAAAATACAGCTGTTTTTTTCCAAAACACAAACTCCCAAAATGGAAATCTCTAACCCTGCCCTTCTTACTGCTTAGTTATTTCTTAGGTATCAACCTCCTCATGCTCAGTTTACTTTGAATACAGTAAAATATTAGAGTCTCATGTGACCCCTTCCCATTTAGCCTCTAAAAACATTTAGGAAAACATTTTTACCATTTTTTCCTCCTCTTTTGCTCATGCCAGTTTTTCTTGTGAGCTTCTCTCTCTACATTGTCATTAAGTTAGTAATCCTCACTCCCTCAGCAACTCTATTTTCTCAAAATGTTTTTTTCAATATTCCTATTACTTCCAACACACATAATGATCATGGAACCTTATGTGTCATATTACTTTCAGTCACATGAATAACGTAGTGACAAGTTTGAAGTTTGTTCTCTCACACATTTATGCACGCAGTACAAAAATTATCCACCAAAAATATCTCTAAGTAAAAGGCATCATACAGTGACTTAATTTGCATCTCTGAGACTTGGTTTTCTATTATTCTCCACCCAAGCCAAAAGATATTAATTTAAATATTTTAAAAAGCATTACTAAATCTTTTAGCATTCCTGAAAATAACTACTAGACTGAGAGTAAATCTTTTGTTTATTCTGTATATACTCTCATTAATATGTCATGAAAGACTAGAGGACTTTAATGGGTGTCGCTTAACAGGAGGCTGCTGACCTACAGAGCAGCCAAGGTTGCCATGTATCCAGAAGTTTTGATGAGGAATGGGTTTTGAGGTATGTCTGCCCTCATCATAAATTTTACATTAAAATACATAATTTAAGATGCATGAATTGATTTTAATCTGATTTTGAAAAATATATTTACCCGTATTCCTAGATTATGAAAGTTTTCACCCCACAAGAGATTACCAGGAAAATGTGAGTTAACTAGATACAACAAAGGATATTTTAGAGGCTTTAATAATAGGTTTGCTTACTGAAAACTCTTGTAAAATTACTCTACCACTCACATCTTATCCAATTTCCTTCACTAATGATGAGAAGGCAAGCCACAGCTAAATATTAGAATATTCATATAGAAATGTTAAAATATGTTAAACAGTCACATATTCTGTGATGCATAAATTTACATTTCATACTTATCGACATAGTACTTTACAATAATACATACTCTTTAACTAATATTGTTAAAATTATAATTGTTTATCATAGTAAATAAATACTTATCTCTACAGCATCTGAACTTCAAACAAGAAAGATTTTTTACCACTAAAGTTACTGTTGATCTGCCTGACTCCAATTGTAAATTTATATTCTAAATGTGTATCAAGTGTAGGGCATATTTATTTTAAAAACGTTAATATTGATTTTTTCAACTTGTAAGGGTATTTTTCTCCTTAAACAGCACAAACGTTTCTGCTCCCATGTTTTAGGTTTAAAGCATGTCTGCTCAAGCAGACAAGATGGTTTTCCTGAAATAGACTAGTCATTTTTCAGTAAACAAATAGATTAAATATCATTCTTTCTTTAATCTCAAATTGGATCAGCCTCATGTTATAAAATACAACTACTGGATCAACGAAGCTATTTTCACTATGTGTTTTCATTTTCTTATAGTTTATCATCTTTTCCCACTCCTAATAACAGCTCTTGACACCTGTAATAGCCTCTATACTTTTTGGAATTTGGGGAAACATCTCAAAATGTTTTCTGCATCATACTGACACATGATTTTCTACAGTACCAACAATTTAGTCATGGGATATATGAAAAGTAATCCAATAATCCATAATTAAAACTAGTCTTCATCTAAGAATGAGTAGCTTGATTAAAGATTTAATAGCTGTAAGTGTAGAATTAATCACTAAAACAGTAAACAGCATCACTCAGTGTGATGCATTAGTCTTTCCTTAAATCTTCTGACTTGTTTCATTTTATCAGAAATGTATTCTCATTCAATCTATACAATCTAATTATTAGAAAACCCACTCTAATTTACTAACTTGAAAACTTTACCTTCCATGATAATCATATGAGGCTCTATTTAAACTTACCTCTTACTGAAAGCAGTAACATTTTCATGCATTACTTAACATGTTGTTAATCTTTGGCCTGAGCCTTATATCAGGTCATTTTATCAGATGTTAAAGACATACATTCTTAAAAGTTTATTAACTGAGATTTTAAATTTTTCACAAAAACAGGGTTTACTAGATGTAATGTGTAATAATCACATCTTCAACATACTAGGAAGAACATTCTAAGAGACAAAAATGTGCAACTATTTTGCAAAGAATTAGTATATATAACTGATTACCTACTTACACATAATATACTCTTATTGCAAACTAACAAACTAAGTAAATAAAAACAAAAAAATAGCAGAAAAATGAACCTCATTGCAGAGGGGTAGTTGTGAGATTGGCCATTTAGACTTATGCTGATTTACTAATGAATTCAAACCAATACAAAAGCAAACTCAGTCCATAATCATAATCACCCACCACATGTCCTGAGACCTGGAGCTGTGTGTGGCAGAAAGACCTGGGTCTTTGGGTCAGAACTATGCACATTGTGTCATAGAAGTGGTGCATATTCTGTTTTGCAGTTTTAAGCTAGTTTATATTTCCCATATACATCAAGACAG
>CAUYTI010044082.1:0-16220 GCA_963575145.1 Galago senegalensis | reverse complement strand
TGATGGCTGCAACCAAAAAATGGCCAGGCGTTGTGGCGGGCGCCTGTGGTCCCAGCTGCTTGGGAGGCTGAGGCAGGAGACTGGCTTGAGCCCAGGAGTTGGAGGTTCTTGAACAACTCGAACCGAGTTGAACATTCTTATGGCATCTGTGATGCCATGGCACTCTACCCAGGGGGATAGCTTGAGGCTCTGTCTCAAAAAAAAATAAAAAAAAAAGACTTAGTACAAGCTGTTGTTCATGGGGCAGGCTGTGCATGGCGGGTGGAGAGGCTCGTTGAAGGCTGTAAGGGATCCTCTGTTCAGTTTAGCTGTTAATTAGTAAAGAAAAATAATCTTTGAGAGGCCAAGGCAGGTAGATTGCTTGAGCTTAGGAGTTCAAGACCAGCCTGAGAGAGAGCAAGACCCTTTTTATTTCTGCTAAAAATAGAAAAACTAGCCAAGTGTTGTGGCACGTGCCTATAGTCCCAGCTACTTGGGAGGCTGAGGGAGGAGGATGGCTTAAGCCCAGGAGTTTGAGGTTCCTGTGAGCTATGATGTCACGGCATTCTACCCAGGGTTGATGGAGTGAGGCTCTGTCTCAAAAGAAAACAAGGAAAGAAAAATAATCTTGGACTTTGAACCCCTAAAAAGCACAGTGGTCTCCCCCTCTGTCACTGTTCCTCTATCTTTGCCTCTTTCTTCCTCTGAATTTCATGTGTGCACATACATGTATGTATTATATATACACTTATATACATATACATGTGTGTATGTATGTATCAGAATGAGTAAAGCCATAATAGGTATTTCAGGCTTATTTCTGGAAGAATATACTTAAGAAAATTTTTAGGAGGGCTAAACACTTCCTCTCCATGGCATAAGAATGTTCATTTTGCTCTGTATCTCCAGCCCCGAAAGTCAGAGATCTAAATTTACATGTAGTTTATTTACTGCTAAAAGTCTTTGATCTTGAGGAATACTGTGTCCCAGAGCAGAGCCACAGAAGCAGACTTTCGGGGTCGGGTTGACTGACTTACTATAGCTCAGAAAGGTACCAGCTCTGGTCTGGTCAGCCCAGGAAGCCTAGCGGTTGTGTCATACTCCAGAGCAATGTCATAGTAGATTCTGTGCCAGGATGACCCACTTAGTACCATAATTATATATATTACAGAAAAGAACAGATACAGAAACTTTAGTAGGCACATCTGTTCTGATTTCTAAACTGAAAACTTGGAAAAGACCAGAGTCCTAAAATGTATTCAGCACAAGCGGGTTTGAGCCTCTAGTCATTGTGGCAGGTGAATATGGAACCGCCTTTCAATCTCAATTTGCAAAATAGCTAAATGGTAGGCTGTTTTTCTTAAATATTGTGTTAAAGGGTATCTCTCATCCTCTCAAGCCTCTGAAATGTTACAGGTGTGGTCTTAGTTTTTTTAAATGTGTTCATCTTGGGTTGGCCCTAACTTTAAACATCTTCATTTCTTAGTGTGAAGAAGATGGTAGAAATCAACTTTCTTTGCGTTCATAAGAAACTGAGATCGAAGCGAGTAGCCCCGGTGTTAATCCGAGAGATAACCAGAAGGGTGAACCTGGAGGGAATCTTCCAGGCTGTATACACAGCTGGCGTTGTTTTGCCCAAGCCGGTGGCCACGTGCAGGTAATCACCCCCCATTCCTTGGTCAAGTCTTCCCCTTGCCAAATGTGTTGAGCCCCACTACCTTTTGCTAGAAGTGTTATTCTCTGCAGGTATAGCTCAGAGGGATTGTGTCCTTTGTCGGTAGCAGAGAGCTCAAAACCACCAAGTCTCATTTTCAGGCTAATTAATGATGCTGGATCTAGACTTCTTTGTCTAGTCCTTGTAAAGACTAGTGCTGTCCCTGCATGGCAGACCCGAGGGAATTGTGATCTTGAAACTTCAGACCATTTTCTTCAACATTGTACCATTGTCTTTTTTTTGAGACAGACTCTCACTTGGTCACCTTTGGTAGAATGCTGAGGCATCATAGCTCATAGCAACCTCCCTATAGCTGGGACTATAGGCGCCCACCACAACGCCTGACTATTTTGTTGTTTGTTTGTTTAGCAGGCCCCGGCCAGGTTCAAACCCACCAGCCCCAGAGCATGTAGCTGGTGCCCTAACCACTGAGCTATGGGCGACTAGCCAACATCATACATTTTCTTTAATCCCAGCACTCACTCTGCTGCCATGCTTTGCAGCACAACCAGACTGTTCTAAAAGTCTGATAAGCATCACTGAATAGGCTCCAGATGGACTTGTTTGCTCAGAGTAAGAAGGGGTTAGCTTTGCTTTTACGACTTCCTCTGCCTCTCCTCATGCTTTCAGAGGTTATTCCAATGAGGAAATGATGGGACCGCCACTGGACCAACCTGTTTCCAAAACATCAGACAGAGCTTATCCCCCACCCCACTGATGTTACTGACCCAAATAGGATGAAACTTTAAATAAACACAGTATAAAAAGTAATGCTGTAAAATTACTATATCCTATTAGTAAGTAAATAGAATAAAAGACTTCACAAGTATGTTTTATTACAAATCATTTATCCCAGTACCCAAACTGGAATCACTTGAAATATTCAAGCTCTTCCTCAAAACCTTGTTTTCTTTGATGTATACTCTTTTCTTTGGTGTACATTTTGGTGCAAACATGAAGACTACTAATTTAGGGGAGCTTTTTTCACGTTTTCAAAGTTTTGGGTTTGCTTTTTATAGAATCAGTGATGATGATTAAATACTTGCAACGCTGGACATAATTTATATTTCTTTTGCAAGGTTAAGACTCCTCTTGAGTGAAAGAGAGGAAAGGTCACAAACTCCAGAGGAACATAACTAGGAATGAAAAATATATTTTAGAGATTAAAAACTTGATAAATTCATCGCATAGGAAGAAGGCCACCCCTATGCCTGGCACCACGTAAGAATTCAGTAAATGCTTACATAACAGCTGAGCTGAGACAGAGTAAAAACTTGTAGCACTAGTAATCAGATTTCAAAACCTTTATTGTATTCCAGATACTGGCATCGATCACTAAACCCCAGAAAATTGGTAGAAGTGAAATTTTCTCACTTGAGCAGAAATATGACTTTGCAGAGAACAATGAAGCTATACAGACTGCCGGATGTAAGTAAGAATGATTTGTCCTTTTTTGAAGCTGTAACAACTGAAGCTTTTAATGCAGAAAAGAATTATTTGCAGGAGTCTAAAAACCGAGTCTTGCGTCCATGGAAGTACATGTTAGCTAACGAGACCGCCTAGAACTCAGGAGCTAGAAAAGGAGGGAGTTCATTTGGAAATACCAGAGTGGTATTTCTGTTAAGGCTTTTCAAGTTCTTCAGTTTGCAGTTGGATGAGATTGAACTTGAGACAAGTTAAAAGTTTTGAAATTTGGAGTACTTGTGGTGTGTTAAGTCAGAGGGGAGAAAATTTCAGGCTGTGGTTGATTTCTTAAGACATTGAAAGTATGGAATTAAGTTTAGAGGAGAGACCCAGGGAAAGGAAATAATATCTCATTAAATTATTCAAAATAATATTAAATAATTATGAGATAATTATTCATCTATTATCTAAAGCAATAGATTAGGTTAAAGCTAGTCTATTGCTTTTTAAACCAGCAAATTCCCAATATGAAAAGTCCCTCTTACTAGGGAAAACTTAAATGTGCTTTCCGGTCTTAGCTTTGTTTAGGGCTTGGATGATGTATTAGCTATTATCTATTGGTGTGTATCCAATCACAAACTGAACTGCTTAAAATGGCATTTATCATTGCACGGATTCTGTGAGTCAGGGACTGAAGTACAGCTGAGCTGAGTTCTCTGCTTCAGGGTCCCTTGTGAAGCTGCCACCAGGCTTGTCACCCAGGGCTGGGGTCTCACCTGAAACTTGACCCAGGAAGGGGGCACTCTCGAGTGCATGTGTTTGTTGGCAGGATGGAGTTCCTTGCTGGCTGGTGGACCAGAGGCCTCAGTTCTTTGCCAAGAGGCATCTGCTGGGCATGGCAGCTTGTCCGTGAGGGAGAGCGTCTGCTAGCAAGGCAGACATCAGAAACTTATGTAAGCAGTTCGTGAAAGTGACATCCAGTCACTGTTGCTGTTTCTGTTGGTTTAAAGCAAATCACAGGTCCCACGTGCCATAGGAGCAGGTCACACAAGGTGTCGCTCCAGAGGAGGGGTTGCTAAGAGCCATCTTAGAATCTGTCTGCTACACGTGGGACTTTTTGTTGTTGTTGTTTGAAGCATTGCTCTATGCAAATTGAAATCAAAACCTTGAGCATGCCTACTTTTTTCACTGTGGGTAATGGTACTCTACTTCAGTCTCCCCAAATTTCAGTTTCTTGAACCTAAAGCAGTCTGGTTTATGTGGCTGCCCAACGCAGAATGAGGAATGAACCTTCGTACCTGTCACTGGTTTACGGAGGAGCTCAAAATATTGTTGACTTCTTTTGTCTAACAGACTTTATATTTGTGTACCAGGATCAATCCACTCATGGGCAAGAAGGTCTTGAGAAGTTGGGAGTAAGTCACTGCTCAGGCAGCTGGCTGTGCAGCCGCTCTCTGGCATCTGACTTGGTGCTAGCTCAGGCTCCTTGCATAGCAGTCCTATTTCAGCCACATGATTATAGTGCCCGCCTTTTGTTCCCCCAATGAATTGAAATTTATAAAGTGCTTTCCAATATACTGTTCATATTTTCACAATTTTTTGAAATCAGTACTTTTTAATCCCCATTATGCAGATGAAAAAACTGAGGCTTGTGAAGGTTGACAGTGAAACAAATGCACAAGACTAATCAGTAAGACTTGGGGCTGCAAGCCCCAGACTGCTCTGTTTCCTCGTCCCATCCCTTCGCTTCTGCTGTCCCCTCAGCCCACCCCTGGCGGGGCACCATCCACCAAGCATCTCCCTGTGCATTCATTCCAGGGTGGGGCCCAGCAGCTTTCCCGGGCTTGTTCCCATCTCCTTTCCCCCTTTAACTCATAAGAAAGGAAAATGAAGAGTAAACACTAGGGGACAAGAGAGGTGACAAGGGGCTAACAAGCTTCCTGGGTGTCTGCCTCTTGAATCAAAGCTGGACACTGCAGCATGTGTGAGACCTTCTCGCTGTCTCCCCCAGGCCCACTGCCAGAAGTCCAGTCATTTAAAAACCACGTTTGTATCGTTCAGTGTGAAAACAACCTATTGCATGCAACCTTTGCTCTGCTGATGAATCCCATCTTCAGATTCTTCGCTGCTGTCTTTCTGGAGTATGCCTGCTTTGAGTCTTCTTTGTGGGCTTCTGAGCAGAGGGGCTGATGTTCCTGTGGCCAGTGTTACGCTGGATGTTTAATACCTACAGTCTACTTTACTATTCTAACAGTCACAGGAGGTGGTAAAATCCCTCATTACAGAAGAGGACATTGAACCTCAAGACTGCCTTGCCGGCTTGGCGTCTGTGGCTCAAGTGGCTAAGGTGCCCGCCACGTACACCCAAGGTGGCGGGTTCGAATCCAGCCTGGGCCCACCAAACAACAATGACAGCTGCAACCGAAAAATAGCCGGGCATTGTGGTGGGCACCTGTGGTCCCAGCTACTTGGGAGGCAGAGGCAGGAGACTCACTTGAGCACAGGAGTTGGAGGTTGCTGTGAGCTGTGATGCCACAGCACTCTACCCGGGGGGACAGCTTAAGGCTCCTGTCTCACAAATAAATAAATAAAAAAAAAAAAAATAAAAATAAATAAAAATTAAAAATAAAAAAAGACTACCTTGCCCAGAGCCTAGTAGCCAGAAGCAGAGCTATCTGAGGCCTGTACCATTAGCCCCTATTATCTAAAATACTAAGGATTCCCAAGAATCACATCTCACTGTATCTCCCTATCCTTGTAATACTGTTTTTTGTTTTTTAAGAGACAGGGTCTTGCTCTGTTACCCCTGACTGGAATACGATGGTGTAATCATAGCTACTGCAGCCCCCAACTCCTGGGCTCAGGTGATCTGTCTCAGCCTCCCCTGTGACAGGGGTCCAAGTGCCTGCCAGGATGCCCAGCTAATGTTTTTTATAGAGTTGGGGCCTTGCTACATTGCCTAGGCTGGCCTCCAATTCCTGAGTTCAAGTGATCCTTCTGCCTTGGCCTCCTGAGGTGGTATTTTTTGTTGTTGGTTTGTTTTTAATTTGGCATGAAATCTACCACCAGGGTCCTAGCATTGGGCTGCAAGAAGGACATGTCCTCAGTCCCATAGACGTTCTGTATCCCGTTCTGTCTATATATTTAGTGGCATTCTGTAATTTTATTTAGCATTTTAACATTCTACTGCTCCTTTTTTAATCCTGTAAGTCACCATAGTCACCGCTTCCGTGTCTGCTCTGGAATCTTGGCTCCAAAACAGTTCACACCACATCCTCTGACAGATGACACCGCTTGTGTGCTTCCGCGGAGCTCTGAGCCTTATTTCCTCATGCTCTTGCGAACAGATTTTATGCAGACTTCAGTATACACAGAGACCAGCGAATAATGGGTATTAGCTGCCCATGGGAAAGGATATCTGAGTCAGATACAGAGTTTGCTAACAAAAGAAGATTTTCTCACTTACTGGAAATGTTTCTTTGCCTTTTTTTTTTGAACTGTCAGAAAACGCGAGCACTTCACTCTATGATGATACAAAAGGTGACCAGTTTTATCTAAGCCTAACGGTCTTCCCACTCGTTCCTGAAGACAACAGCTGTATTTTGAGTGTTTATTTCACATTTTTAAAATGGTTTCATTCTTTTATAGATTTTTTTAGTGATAGCCAGTCAGCAAAAGACTCTATTCTTCCCATTTTATGTTCTCACTCCTTTAATGCTTTTGTAAAAACTAGTTTGAAGTGCTTATAGATTGCCAAGTTCATGATGCTTCCTACCTGTTTTCCCACACTGTGTCGCTGAGTCTTCCTTGTCTAGATTCTACTAGCTATTTTTCTCACCTTCAAACACATAGGCCCAAGGATCCCTGGAAGTCCCCAAAATCTTGGAAACTGTGAAGTCCCCCTATCATATTAATATTAGAAGATAATTTGCTGTTTCACTTCTATTTTCTTACAATTGTATGATAAATTCCCCCCAGAGGATGTTTGCTTTTGTATTGTTTTATTTTAAAATGCTCTCAGCTCTAATTTCTAATATGATATGTGTGGATACATGTAACCCACATAAGCAAAGCTCTTTGTAGGGTACTCAATACTTAGTAAGAGTGGGCCGGGCATGGTGGCTCATGCCTGTAGTCCTAGCACTGTGGGAGGCTGAGGAGGGTGTATCACTTGACCTCAGGAGTTCAAAACCAGCCTGAGCAAGAGCAGGACCCTATCTCTACTAAAAATAGAAAAACTAACCAGGTGTAGTGGTGGGCAGTTGGAGTCCTAGTTACTCAGGACGGTGAGGCAAGACCATAGCTCAAGCCCAAGTTTGAGGTTGCTGTGAACTGTGACACTATGGCTATCTACCCAGGGTGATAGTGTGAGTCTCTGTGTTAGAAAAATAAAATTTAGAGTATAAAGGGGTCCCAAGAAAGAAGTACTTGAGAACTGCTGCTTTAAGAATGTCTGCTGGGCTAAAGCTATGTTGATTTTAGTGATTGTATTGTGTGGCTATTCAATGAATGAGAATTGTGCTCCAGAAGAATATTTTGCTCTAGAAAGAAGGTGCTAAGCTTTGTTTGCATTTCTGAATATTTTCTATTAACAGATTCCATATATCCTGTTGCTTTCATAAATTAATCTAATTGATACTGTTAATTGTTACTGAACCAGTAACAAAAGAACAAATATTCTGATACTGAGAAAGACTTCTTAAAATTTATCAAATAAAGTCTGCCTCATAGCGGAAATACCTTTTTTTTTAGACAGAGCCTCAAGCTGTCACCCTGGGTAGAGTGCCGTGGCATCATAGCTCACAACAACCTCAAACTCCTGGGCTCAAGCGAGTCTCCTGCCTCAGCCTCCCAAGTAGCTGGGACTCCAAGTGCCCGCCAAAACACCCAGCTATTTTTTGGCCCGGGCTAGATTCGCACCTGCCAGCTCCGGTGTATATGGCTGGTGCCCTAGCCGCCTGAGCTACGGGTGCCGAACCCAGAAATACTTTTCAAAACAATGGCATTACATATTTTATGTGGCTTCCATCTTCCCACTAGCTTTTAGAAATGCATATTTAGTTCACTTATTTCCACTTGGGACCTGAATGTTTCTGACTCAGCTTTGAGAGTCACAAAAACACTAAAAATATGAATTGTCTATTAAATATGAAAGACTTAAATTCTCAAAATTTAGATTATTAATTGATATTTTAGCTACAATACTATATATTTATAGATGACATAATTTTAAAGTATTTAGAGATCAGTTGGGGCAGAAAAGGTAGAGTAGCAATATTTATGTACAAGTTGTTTATCTCTTAAAATGTGTCTAATGTTTCTCCAAGGAAAAATAGAATTTACTAGAAAGCATGAAAGTGTATTTCTCAGCTTTTAAGTTTTTTGTTTGTTGGGTTTTCTTATTTTTCGTCTCCAGAGCCCTGGTATCTGGAGAAGTTCTAGAGTGCCGAGTAATGCCAGGATCTTTTTTGATTCGAATGGGGACCTGTCCTGACCCTCAGGCTTTCTGTTCTTACGGCCTAATTTCAAAATGATGCTCCAGGCTGGCTATTGAAATGCCCCCAATGACCTTTAGTCAAAAGACGTGGCAGGAGAGTCAGGGCCGGTACTCGGCAGTCATTTGCCTTTAGAAAACCCTTGGCTGGTAAATGTGGACATTCCCATCTGGCCTAGTGTGGTTTATTCTCAAAAGAACAAAATTGCTACACTGTTACAGGCTATTACTGAAATAAAGCAAGTTTCTCAACTGTGTGTTCAAAACATCAGACTTGGCAGGTTATTTTTGTTTGTTTGTTTTTGAGACAGAGTCTCACTCTGTCACCCCTGTGGCATCATAGCTCACAGCAACTTCAAATTCTTGGGCTCAAGTGATCCTCTTGACTCAGCCTCCCCAGTCGCTGGAACTACAGGCACCTGCGACCGCGCCTGGATAGTTCTTCTATTTTGATTAGTGACAGAGTCTCGCTTTTGCTCAGGCTCATCTCAAACTCCTGAGCTAATTTAGGCAATCTACCTGCCTCGGCCTCCCAGAGTGTGCTGGGATTATAGGTGTGAGCCACCGTACCCAGCCAGACTTGGCAGTTTTAAAGTATAATACAGTTTTCCCTTGTCTCCATAGGGGATTCGTTCCCATTGATACCAAAATCCATGGAGTCCCAAGTCCCTTACATATAATGGCAGAGTATTTCTATATAACTTAACTGTACATCCTCTTGTATACTTTAAATCATCTCTAGATTACTTACAGTACCTAATACAGTCTAACTGCTGTGTAAACAGTTGTATTGTTTAGAGGATAAGGACAAGGAAAACAGTCTATGCATGGTCACTAAGATGCATCCATGCTTTTTTTATTTCCTAAATATTTTTAATGTATGGATTGGTTGACTCTATAGATATGGAGCCTGCAGATACAGAGGGCCAACTGTACTCCAGAAGTCAGGCTAAGATTGTCATGCCCTATTGCGTAGACGGTTTACACTCTTGGCATTTGTATAGAAATCAATTTGTAGTGTTCTCTCGGACTTTATTTGGGCCCCGGGCAGTACTGACAAAGACTCGCTGCACAGAGACAAGGCGATATAATAGCTTGTTGAGCCTGTATTGTAAGCCAGCATGTCTCAAACGTCAATGTGGACATGAGTCCCAGGGAGTGAGTCTTGTGACTTTGCAGATTGAGAGTCTCTCGGTTTGGGGCAGGGGCCAAGAGCCTGCAGTTGTGACAAGTTCCCTTGTGCTGCCAAGACTGCTGGTCTGCACACCACCCACTGAGCCCACAGTTGCCTTGCTCCTCTCCTCTGTGAACATCCGGATTTGTTTTGTTTTCCCTCTGACAAGGTTACAAAGACTTCAGGTTTGAGACCGATGGAACCAAAAGATATCAAAGCAGTTCGAGAATTAATCAACAATTACCTGAAGCAGTTTCATCTGGCGCCCGTGATGGATGAGGTGGAAGTGGCCCACTGGTTCCTTCCCCGGGAGCACATCATTGACACGTTTGTAGTGGAGGTAAAGATGAGGTGATGGGAACGTGGCTCTCCTTGAGCCGTGCTTTGTGTTTCAGTGTTGGCAGAAGTGTGCGTGCACGCGTATTGCATTTCATCACACAGTATTACAAAGATGTGGACTTAAGGGTTGAGGGCTAATAAAAACAACAGTTTGTAATGCTGTCTCAAGGACCTGATCATGGGGAGCTGACTCTTGTTTTAATGATGAGGGTGTAGTGTGGAATGTGGTCACCACTAGTATGGCTTGGTGCCATTTGCCACCATTCTCTTTGCTCCCTTAATGCCAATATCAACACAGTGAACAAGGCAAGTAAGTTCTTAGTGTGAAAACAGGTTTGACCTCACAGATTTTTGGAAGGGTCTCAGGTACCCACAGTGTTCACAGACTACATTTTGCAAACTGCTACTTGGGGCCTATGCTTAGAACTACTGCATCGAAGGGTCAAACCCATGTTTAATATTATTAAAGTCGCCAAATAGCTCATGAAAATAGCTCCTTAGAGGTGGATGAGAGTGTCTGTTTCCTTACATCCTCACCAACACGGGGTTTAGCAGACTTTAGGTTCATCTGATGAGTATGAAACAATAGCTGCTTTTAATTTATATTTCCTCATTGCTAGGAAGTTTGAGTATCTAATGTTAGCCAGTTTTATTCATTTATGAATCTGCTGTCTACATATTTTTGCCTGTTTTTCTTTTTGACTGTAGTCTTAGGGACTTGTAGAAGTTTTTCTTTTTTTTCCTTTTCTGTTTTTGGCTGCGGCTGGGTTTTGAACCTGCCACCTCCGGCAACTCCTTTGAGCCACAGGCACCGTCCAGAAGTTTTTGTATACGCTGAAATACTAATACACTGTACTGTGTTTTATTTCTGGATCCTGTATTCCCTTCCACTGATGTTTCTGTCTTTCCTTCCACCAATACCACATTGACTTGATTACTATAGCTATGTAGTAAGCCTTGACATCAGATAGCATAATTCCTCCTATTTTATTATCATTTGCCGAGACTGTATTAGCTAATCTATTGCCTTTGCCTTTCTATATAAACTTTAGAATAAGCTTGTCTTTTATCTACAAAATGCCTTGCTGGCATTTTGATAGGAATTACATTAAACCTACAGATTAATTTGGGGGGAAGTGAAAAGTCTTCCAGTCCATGAACATGGTATGTCTCTGTATTTATTTAGGTGTTTTAACTTTTTTTTAATCAGCATTCTACAACGGCATCCACATCTTAAGTGTATGCCTAAATATTTCACTTTCTTGGGAGTGACTATAATGGTATTGTGTGTCTAATTTCAGTTTCCTTTTCATGTTCCTTGTTAGTATATAGAAATGTATTGCTTTTTCTGTGTTGTTCGTGTATCCTAAAACCTTGCGGAAGTCACTCATGGGTTCCAGGAGTTTACATATAAATTCCTGGATATTTCTATATAGACAGTCACATCAACTGCGAATAGAGACAATTTTTTGGTTTCCTTTCCAATCTATTCCTTTACTTCTTTTATTTGCCTTATTGCAGGAGCTAGGCTTTCTGTGCATCCAAACATATTATATGCCAGTTGTTATACTTTTTAGTTTTCCTTTTAATCTATACAGGTCATGTTTGCTTTTCTTTTTTTTGAGACAGAGCCTCAAGCTATCCCACTGGGTAGAGTGCTGTGGCATCACAGCTCACAGCAACCTCCAACTCCTAGGCTCAAGCGAGTCTCCTGCCTCCTCCTCCCAAGTAGCTGGGACTACAGGTGCCCACCACAATGCCCGGCTATTTTTTGGTTGCAGCCGTCGTTGTTTGGTGGGTCTGGGTTGGATTCGAACCCACCACCTTAGGTGCATGTGGCTGGCGCCTTAGCCACTTGAGCCACAGGTACAGAGCCATGTTTGCTTTTCTTTTAGTATTGTAGTAGATAAACCCTACAGTACAAAATAGATAGTTATCAAATGTACATCTTCATTTTGATCCTGACTTCAACATTCAGCCGTTAAGGAGTTTGCATCGGTTTTTGGTAGATATCCAAAACCTTTATCTTAATCAAGTTTTTTTCTTTTCAGTTTGCTGTGTTTTTCGAAATCATGGTGTTGAAAATTTTTCTGTCAGTTTTACTGAGGTATAATTCACATATAATAAAATACACAGATATTAAGCACAGAGCTTGAGGAGTTTTGACAAATGAATCCAACTCAAATCAGGATAAAGAATCCAGAAAGTTTCTTTTTATCCTTTTGTGGCCATTCTCTTGGTTTTCAAAATTGTTTCAGCTCTTCTAGGTCCTTTGCATTTTTGTATAAATTTTTGAATCAGCTGGTCTGTTTTTATCCCAAGAGCCTGCTGGGATTTTGCAGCTGGGAATTGCATTGATTTTACAGATCAGTTTCAGGAGAATTGACCTTTATTATTAAGATATCTAACTCATGGATACTGTATAATTCTCCATCTTTTGTGTTGCCTTTAATTTCTCTCAATAGTGTTTTGTACTTTTGAGTGGGGAGGTCTCGCACCTTTTAGTAAGTTCATTCTGAGATGTTTTGTGTTATCGGCTGTTACTGTAATTTGTATTGTCTTACTCATTTCGTGTTACCTGCTGTCACCTTTGTTTCTCAGAGCTCCAGTGGGAAACTGACCGACTTCCTGAGCTTCTACACGCTCCCCTCAACAGTGATGCACCACCCAGCTCACAAGACCCTCAAAGCCGCCTACTCCTTCTACAACATTCACACAGAGACGCCCCTGTTGGACCTGATGAGTGATGCACTCATCCTGGCTAAGTTGGTGAGCAGCTCCCTCCATTTGTGCTTTTGGTTCTCCAAATGGATATGCCAAAGGATATATAATACTCACACTATTTTCTTCCACACGGGTGGAATACGGGCAAGAGGTGTCTTTTTCTTTTTTTTTTTTTTTTACTATGGACCATCAAAGGAAGAATTTTAGTAAGAGTTTCTTTTAAACCTTTAGTGGCTATTTTTATCATTAATCTTATTGCACCCAACAAAAAAGACATTTTGTACAAATTAGCCAAATTTACCCTTAGGTAAGAGCACATAAAACCTATAAGAAAATAATACAAGGAATATAAGAAAAGGCCATGATCCCATCATATTAGGAAAACCCTTAAGTAAATATTCAGATTGAGCGAATAATTAGCAGTAATAGTATTTTTGATTCATGGCTCAGTGCCTGTAGCTCAGTGGCTAGCGTGCTAGCCACATACACTGAGCTGGCGGGTTTGAACCCAGCCCGGACCTGCCAAACAATGACAACTATAACCAAAAGATAACCAGGCGTTGTGGGGGGCACCTGTAGTCCCAGTTACTTGGGAGTCTGAGGCAAGAGAATCACTTAAACCCAAGAGTTAGGCTTGGTACCTGTGGCTCAAGCAGCTAAGGCGCCAGCCACATACACCTAAGGTGGCGGGTTCAAATCCCCAGCCCGGGCCCACCAAACAATGATGGCTGCAACTAAAAAATGGCCAGGCATTGTGGCGGGCACCTGTAGTCCCAGCTACTTGGGAGGCTGAGGCAGGAGACTCGCTTGAGCCCAGGAGTTGGAGGTTGCTGTGAGCTGTGATGCCATGGCACTCTATCCAGGGGGATAGCTTGAGGCTCTGTCTTAAAAAAAAAAAAAAAAAGCACATGCCTATAGTCCCAGCTACTCTGGAAAACAGGTTGGGGGATCCCTTGAGCCCAAGAGTTCAAGGCCAGCCTGGCCAATGTAGATAGATCCTATCTTTAAAACAATAAAATTAGAACTGGGCATGGTGGCTCATGTCTGTAATTCTGGCTGCTTGGAAGGATCGCTTGAGCTCCAATGTTCCAGTCCAGTAACAAGCAAGACCCTGTCTCTATAAAAAAGAAAAGAAAAATAATAGCCCTAATTGCAGACGCAGTGTTGGAGACAGTGTCTTTCCTACACCAGATTAACATAGCTCCAAGCCCACGGCCGGCATCCAGGCAGATAGCTTATTCATTCTTTTCTGTCCCTAACAAGAAAAAAGTTCACATTTATGTGGGGCAAATGATATAATATATATTTACTATCTACTTCAAGGCTGTATTATGTCCTGTCTTTTGTCATAATACAGTCTGAAAAGATTGGATCATCTAGACATTCTGTAAAATATCATATTGGTTCACTCTGTCAGCGAAATAGTGTTACCAGGCCTGGAGAAGAAGGTACCAAGAAGGAGGAGACAAACCCTATAAAAATTCCAAGGACTACGGAAGATGGCTGCTTATTTCAGGGGCTCACCACATCAGTGAAGCTTTTAGGGGTTCAGTGATCTGGGGTATGCCAGAAATCCTCTCCAAAGTAAAGGCCAAGTGGGAAGAGAGAGGTGGGTGGGGTTCTCGGTGTATGGCACACCTCTTGGGGGCGGGACACAATTATAAGAGGGACTTTATCTTAAACAAACACAGTCAGTGTAACCTAATTCTTTGTACTGTGATGAATCCCAAACAAAACAAAAAAAAAAGACAAGTATTTATAAGATACCAAAAAACTACTAAAGACAAAAAACAAACAAAACCCAAAAGCACGGAAAAAAAGATACAAGTGATTTTATCTTGCTGCTCCTTAAGAAGAAAGAGCAAAAGAGGTGGCTTATTTTATACTTGGAAATACTACTCCAGCTCATTTTCTAAGTGACATGGAAGGCTGCCAGCTTTGAGCAGGTCCCAGAGCAGAAAGAGTTCTGCAGCAGATCCGGGCTATTGTGTGAGCAGCTCTGTCTCTTGGGCCATATGACCCGGAGGACCCTATGGGATCAGAGCTGTCTGGGGTAGGAAGAGATGTAAGCCCCAGTGAGAGAATCCTTACCTCGAACCCTGCCGTTCTGGAGCAAGGCCATTCAGGCTGCAGCAGAGAACCATTGCCACTTGAAAAACTCCTCCAGGAGCAAGCCCTCATAGAGATGGAGCACCTGAACATGGGACATTAATGGCCCTTCAGCCAGAACTGCTCGCCACAAGCTGGGATCTTTCAGACCTACCAAGCAATAAAGCCAGCTGGGCTCAACAGCAATGCATAGGGAGATGAGGCATGTGTGATCAGGTACAAGCAGGGCCAGAGAACATAGCACAGACCCCCATGGTGGTCTAGGTCCCCATGTCACCCCCAAGTGATGCACCAGCATGCCTCCTTCAGCTCACGCCTGTGGCTGCTTTGAGGTTTGATCCACAGATGGGTCCTCTGGCACGTGGATGCCAGCTGCAATGGAGAACAGCTGTGGCACAGCCGCACCGAGAAGGAACTTTTAGGACAACATTTGGGAGAAATCTTCCTAATAGAACTCTGGGCAGTGTATCTGGTCATCCACTTTATAGACAAGAGAAATGGCCTGAGGTAAGAATAGAGACATCTGCACAGTGGCAAAAGTAGGAAGAACAAATATGGGAAGATTAGGGACAAGGAGGTCGGGGAAAGAGGGGTGTGCCTCGATCCATGGGGATTGGCACAAAATGTGAATATCCCTGCATCCCATGTCAGTGTCCACCGGAGAGCATCCATCGTGGGAGCTGTACCACACAGCCAAACAGAGTGACTCAGGCCGTTCCACAGTCCACCACTGTCACTGGCCACCCCAATTTGGGCATCATAGGGTCATAAATGAAGATGCTATTTGGCAAAGTTAGAGGTTCTGCATTCAGTAAGAATGATCTAGGCTCGACGCCTGTAGCTCAGTGGCTAGGGCACCAGCCATATACACGGGAGCTGGCGAATTCAAACCCAGCCCAGGTCTGCCAAACAACAAAGACAACTACAACAAAAAAATAGTGGGGCGTTGTGGTTGGCACCTGTACTTCCAGCTACTTGGGAGGCTGAGGCAGGAGAATTGCTTAAGCCCAAGAGTCTGAGGTTGCTGTGAGCTGTGATACCACAAGCACTCTACTGAGGGTGACATAGTAAGACTCTGTCTCAAAAAAAAATGATCTAGTTACTGCTACTATTTTGTTTTTTTATTATAATCCCATGGCAGACTTTTTTTTTTTTTTTTTTTTGAGACAGAGCCTCAAGCTGTCCCCCTGGGTAGAGTGCTGTGGCATTACAGCTCACAGCAACCTCCAACTCCTGGGCTCAAGCGAGTCTCTTGCCTCCGCCTCCCAAGTAGCTGGGACCAC
>CAUYTI010044081.1:0-19228 GCA_963575145.1 Galago senegalensis | reverse complement strand
TTGACTTGAAGGAGGTTTTCAGCTAATGCCAAGTAGAGATGCAGAAAACACTAAGTTGACTTAGCAGCTGTGCACAGGAACCAAAAGGCAGCAAAGTACTAAATATTGCTGAGGGCATCCACCCCAGGAAGGACTTTACCTGTTTTTGAGAGAACACACACAGAGAGAGAACATTACTATAGGGCCCATTAAGTCAGATCTAGCTCCTTTCTTTTTTTTTTTTTTTTTGAGACAGTCTCACTCTGTTGCCCTGGGTAGAGTTGCCATTGAGTCATAGCTTGCCTTAGCCTCCCAAGTAGGTGGGACTACAGGAACCCACCACAAAGCCTGGCTAGTTTTTCTATTAGTAGAGATGGGGTCTCTGTCTTGCTCAGGCTGGTTTCAAACTTATGAACTCAAGCAATCCACTCACCTCAGCCTCCCAAAGTGCTAGGATTACAGGTGTGAGCCACCACACCCAGCTCTATCCCCCTCTTCTATCTTCTCGTCAGTTCTGCTTTAGGATATATGGCCAGGAGTTGGGAAAATTTTGGATTTGGGGTCTTAGGTCTACTAGAGTGATCTCTTTGAGCACAAGTTCCTATCTGGCCCTTCCCACCTCGATTGAATACCAGGAGCTTTATTGAAGTTCCTCTATCTCTACTGCCCAGCAAATGACAAAACTACCTACTAACTTTCTCTACTCCATTCTATGTCACTGCACAATCCTTACACTCCTTCCCCAAATATGCCAAAAACAAGGAAAAACCTCACCTTCCAGGAGCTCTAAACTGGCACCACCCCCAGTGCTCACATGGCTGACTTTATCCTCCGTGTTCCATTTAGCACAGCAAGTGGCAGTGTCTCCACCACCTGTTAAATGAAAGTCAGGTAAAAAAGGAAAGGAGAGACAGGAAAATAGGGATTGGCACCAAAAGTGCAAGGCAGTAGGCTCTACAACCCAAAACGTAACTGATGAACACCCAACTCCATTTCACTAAGTGGCTTCTCCATGAATTATCCACATGCTTAGCTCTCCAGATTTACCCAGAGTGAAGAAATCTAAGTAAAATATCCGCTTCTACTTTCCTCTGGTAAGAATTCTGCCAGCTTACAGTGGTACTAGCTTTGTATAGATAGGCCCCCTTACCAATGATGGTGATGCAGCCTTTAGAAGTGGCTTTCACAACCTCATCCATGAGGGCTTTGGTTCCCCGGGCAAAAGCTTCCCATTCAAATACCCCTACAGGTCCATTCCATACAATCTGCTTAGCCCGAGAGACGGCTTCAGCATACTTCTTGCTGCTCTCAGGACCACAGTCTAAGCCCTGAGGAGGGAGAGTTAAAAGAGGGAATGAGCTACCAAGAAAAGCTTCTTAGAGGAACAAATACCACCTCCACCAAAATCTAAGCTCAAAGTTGAACACTGGAGCTCCTGGAAACAAATCCCGTTCAATCTTTAAAATGATAAATTTCGGCTGGATGCAGTAGATCATACCTGTAATCCCAGCACTATGGGAGGCCAAGGTCAGTGGATCACTTGAGCCTAGTAGTTCCAGACCAGCCTGAGTGAGACTGAGACCTCCTTTCTACTAAAAATAGAAAAAACTAACCAGGCATGGGAGTGGGCACCTGCAGTCCCAGCTACTCAGGAAGCTGAGGCAAGAGAATAGCTTGAGCACAAGAGTTTGAGGTTGCTGTGCGCTATGACACTACAGTACTCTACCATGGGCAACAGAGTGAGACTCTGTCTTTAAAAAGTAAAAAATAAAATGATAAATCTGTTTGTTCCTGCGACTCAAATTCTACTTTACGGAAGATCAAGTCTAAGGGAAAACTTTAAAGTTATTTAATAAACACATTCTTAGCCACACTATTTATGATAGCAAAAATAACTAGATCAATACTTCTCAACCAGGTCAATTCTGCGCCTTAACAATGGACATGTGGCAATGTAAGGAGACATTTTTTAGTTGTTACAACTTGGGGGGCATAGATGGGAGGGGAGTTACTGGCATCTAGTGGACAGGGATGCTTTAAACATCCTATAATTCAACAGTACTCCCCCACAACATAAATCATCTGAGATGTCAGTAATGCTGAGATTGAGAAACACTGAACTAGATCAGTAGTTCTCAAATTTTCCCACACATCAAAATCACTAGGAGGGCTTGTTTCAAACCCAAACTGCTGGGCCCCACCCTCAGCATTTCTTATTTCAGCAAGAACTTGCATTTTTCTTTTTGAGACAGGGTCTCACTCTGTTGCCCTGGATAGAGTGCCAAGGTATCATAGCTCACAACTACCTCAAACTTTTGGGCTAAGTAATCCTCTTGCCTCATCCTCCTCAAGTAGCTGGGACTACAGGCTCCTGCCACAATGCCCAGCTAGTTTTTTCTATTTTTAGTAGAGACAGGGTCTCAGTCTTGTTTAAGCTGGTCACGAACTCCTGAGTTCAAGTGATCCACCAGCCTCAACCTCCCAGCGTGCTAGGATTACAGGGGTGAGCCACTGTGCCTGACCCAAGAACTTGCATTTTTTAACAAATCCAAAAATGATTCTGATACGGCTAGTCTTGGGACCACACCCTAAAAAGCACTGAACTTAAATAATAGCCAAATGCTTAACAAAAGGAAAATGACTAAGCAAACTAGCATTTCAACATGATACAATTTTATACAATTATCATATAATATGTATAAAACACTAAAATCAACTATTTAGACTTTAATATACACATATATTTTCCTTCCTCATAATTAGTATACTTCTACTGTCTTAATGCTTTCATGTAAGAAAAGTTTTCTTATATAGTTTTCTATGTAGCAAAAAAATTCAGAACCCAAACCTTGAAAGTACATGCCCCCACGTTATTGATGAAGACAACAGTAAGCCACTGATTTTCCCTCAGGGATTCTCCTACAAGAAGTACCTCACTCAAGATTTACAGCCCTCTCTGAAAGAGATATCCTATAGAGATTTGTTTTAAAATGGTTATTGATTGGCTGAATGAATAAATGAATGATACCAAAGTTTTGGTTCACTCAGACCACCAACTACCCAGTGACTCACCATCCAGCCATCAGGTATGCCAGAATCCACAGTGGCTTGGCCAGTCATGGCATTCTCATCAAACTTGTCAGCAGTGACAAAGTCAACAGGCAAGGTGATTTTCACCCCATTTTTCTCAGCTTTGGACATTAGGTCTTTGACAATCTTGGCTCCTTCTTCATCAAACAGAGAAGTGCCAATCTATACAGGAGATCCAAAATGATAAAGATCAGCCTCTATACTAAGAACAAAACTGCCTCACAAAGCAGATAGGAACCAGACAAAGCACAATATAAAGAAATAATGCAAAGACAAGCAACTTGCCAAAATAAATAAAAATGGGACTTTTTAGGGCTCATAATATCAGAAGCTGGTTTTCTTTTTAAATTTAAACAATCTATTATCATCTCAGAGAGCTATTAACATGATCTTGGCATTGGTTTCTTACCTCCATGTTGTTGAGCACTTTAAGGAAGGTAAAAGCCATTCCACCACCAATAATCATTTCATTGACTTTGTCCAGCATATTATTGATCAACTGGATCTTGTCTGCAACTTTAGCTCTAGGAGGGAAAACGAAAATCGTCACTAAAAGAACAAACAATGGGCTAAGGAAGTGATATTACATAAACCATGAGTTTTTGTATCAAAGAGGAAGACAGAAAAGTCCCAACATGACAAAAGTACTGCCTAACTTTGCCCTCTGTTACACCAACTCGAAAAGGTGGATCCATTTATAAGAAATCCTTTAAAGTTACAACTCCAGACCACAAATAACTTAGAAAACCTATTCTTAATTTAGAAACCAAGGGTTTCAAATAGGTCTACAATACATCCCCCCTCACAAAATTAAAAGAGTCAAGATAGCTAATTTTGGGATCCCTGAGCCCACTCAGAACTTTGCTATCCTAGAATGGGGATCAAATTGTACATAAAACAAATATATACTGAAAGAAAAATATACTCCTAATCTAAAGTCTCACTCTGCCTAGTTGCTAAGACATCTGCTTTAAGACATTATTTTTCTATTGGACTACCTGATTCAACACATTGGCTGGGTATCTACTCTGTTCCAAGCACTATCCTATGTCTTTGAGAAACAGCAGTGGGCAAAACAAGATCCCTACCCTTTGGGAGCTTATTTTCTAGTGGAAGGAAATAAGAAAATAAACACATGCATCTTTCACCTCCCTGTGAGAGAAAAAAGATCCAAACTAATGAGAAAGTAACAGCTTGCCTTCCATAAACATTTCCATGTATCTAAATCCCACTTACATAGAAAAATCACCTTAGATCATTTTATTCTTCATTCAGTGAACAATACGCTGTCTACCCTGTGAGACCCCATGCTAGGACTTGTGAAATGGAAGTACAAAACAACGGTGATGAGGGTTGAAGGAATAGCACGAGACTGATTACTTCACTTGTAAAGAATGGACATCACCTAAGGTAAAAATGACTATTCGTTATACATACACATACACATGTGTACATATATACACACAAATGTATATATACAAAAAATAAATAAAGTGTGAAAAAAACCTAAAGAATAGGATGATACACAGCTTAAATGTCTGTCTTTTCAACAAATCAACAGATTGAAAATAATAAGGAAGAGGGGACTATTATAGAATTAAAGATAACTGATAACCAAATGTAAAATGCATAGACTTCATTAGTCAAACAAACCAACTACAAATATCTGAGATAATTAAAAACATCTGGCTCGGTGCCTGTGGCTCAAGTGACTAAGGCCACATACACTTAAGGTGGTGGGTTCAAATCCAGCCCAGGCCCGCCAAACAACAATGACGGCTGAAACCAAAAAATAGCCAGGCATTGTGGCTGGCACCTGTGGTCCCAGCTACTTGGGAGACTGAGGCAGGAGACTTGCTTGAGCCCAGGAGATGGAGGTTGCTATGAGCTGTGATGCTACGGCACTCTACCCAGGGGGACAGCTTGAGGCTCTGTCTCAAAAAAGAACATCTGAATACAGACTGGACATTAGATGATTCTAACAAAACTGATAAATTAGCTGGGCACGGTGGCTCGCGCCTGTAATACAAGCACTCTGGGAGACCAAAGTGGATGCATTGCTTGAGCTCATGAGTTCAGACCAGCCTGAGCAAGAGTGAGACCCCATCTCTATAAAACAGCCAGGCATTGTGACAGACGCCTATAGTCCCAGCTACTTGGGAGGCTGAGGCAAGAGAACTGCTTGAGCCCAAGAGTTTGACATTGCTGTGAGCTATGACGCCATGGCACTCCACCCAGGGAGACAAAGTTAGTTAGACTCTGTCTCAAAAAAACGAAACTGATAAATTCTGTAAGATATGATGGTTATGTTAAAGACATTTCCTTATCAATTATATGATGTATAAAAAAGAATTATAGGGCCAGGCATAGCGGCTGACATCTGCAGCACTTTGGGAGGCTGAACCAGGAGGATTACTTGAGCCCAGGAGTTCAAGAACAGCCTAGGTAACACAGCACAACCCTGTCTCTACAAAAAATACAAAAATTAGCTGGGCATAGTGGCACATGCCTGTAGTGCCAGTTACTTGGGAGACTGGAGCAAGAGAATAGACTAAGCCCAGATGCCTGAGGCTGCATTGAGTTATGACACCACAGCACTGTAGCCCACACAACAGAGTGAGAACTTGTCTCCAAAAAAAAAAAAAGTATTACAAGTTCAGTATCCCTAATCTAAAAATCAGAAACCTCAAATGCTTCAAAATCTAAAATATTTTCCATGATACTCAAGGGAAATGCTCACTGGAGCATTTTTAGTCTATTGTTACTCGACTGGTTAAATATATGGTGGCCATAAAGTTTCTGTGCAATTTAAAATAGAGAGTTATTTTAAATTGTACATAAACTTTATGGCCACCAGGTATAATGCCGATATTCCAAAATTTAAAAAAAAATCAGAAATCCAAAATACTTCTAGTCCCAATCTTTTCAGATAAGGGATACTCAACCTGTATAAATGAAAATATATGATATCTAAAGCTTGCTTAAAAATACTCCTAACAAAAAAAGGGTTAAAAGCATAAATGAAAGAAGATCAGCAAAAATGTCAACTGACTATTAAAGTAGAGTAATGGGTACTTGGGAGTTTATTAGACCATTCTGTCAACTTCTGTATGTTTGAGTATTTCTACAATAATGTCTTTTTAATAAAATATAAAATTTTCCCCCAAATTATTAATGGACTTAGACTCAGACTATAAGAAAAGTGGCAAGAAAAAAAACAATGCTTTTTTTCCCTCTTAATTTTTTTATTAAATCATAACTGTGTGTACATTAATGCATTTATGGGGTACAATATACTGATTTTATGTATAATTTGGAATGCTAAAAAAAAATTCTAGTAGCTAAGGCGCCAGCCACAGACACCTAAGGTGGCGGGTTCGAATGCAGCCTGGGCCCGCCAAACAACAATGATGGCTGCAAACAAAAAAATAGCTGGGCGTTGTGGCGGGCGCGTGTGGTCCCAGCTACTTGGGAGGCGGAGGCAGGAGACTCGCTTGAGCCCAGGAGTTGGAGATTGCTGTGAGTGATGCCATGGCACTCTACCCCAGGGGGACAGCTTGAGGCTCCGTCTCAAAAAAAAAAAAAATTCTACATCAACTTTCCCAGCAGCTACTTTGGGCTGAGTCTAAAACCCTAACCATTACCATTAGATGGCACTCACTCCCATATTTCAGGTCTACTGAAAGTCAAACAAACCAAACAGCTCAAATCCTAATCTCCAAGGATGCAAAGATCAAAGTCCTGACATTTATCACCCAGGACACAAGAAGGGGAATCCTTCCAGAAACATACGTTTTCACAAAAAACAAGATAAAAAAACCTGTATCTACCCAAGTTACTTTTAGGACCTTGAAACTGGGCTAATAAAGCCTAGAAAGCAACTATACTAACTGAAATTGACACCCAATTTCAGAGTGAATTTTCATCAGGAAATGCTGGATGTATCCCATGGAGGAGGAGACCTCTCCTCATAGAAGGATCATAGTCCTCCAGTCATAAAGGGGCCACTACCAAGAATAGCCATGTCCAGTCAAAGGAAATTATCTTACTTCCAAGCAGTCCCGACTCACTGTCCCTACTTTATCACCTAAAATTTATTTATCCTCTCAACCCTCTTGACCTTCAACTCTGAAACTTCTGGGGTTTTTCTTCTTCTTTTTTAAATTAAATCATAGCTGTGTACATTAGTGCAACCATGGGGTACAATGTGCTGGTTTTACATACAATTTGAAATGTTTTCATCAAAGTGGTTAACATAGCCTTCATGGCATTTTCTTAGTCATTGTGTTAAGACATTTGTATTCTACATTTAGTAAATTTCACATGTACCCTTGTAAGATGCACCATAGGTGTGGTCCCACCACTTACCCTCCCTCCACCTATCCTGCCCCCTCCCCTCCCCTCCCTCTCCCTTTTCCCCACATTCTTGGGCTGTAATTGGGTTATAGCTTTCATATGAAAGCTATAAATTGGTTTCATAGTAGGGCTGAGTACACTGGATACTTTTCTAAGAAGAATATGTTCCAGCTCCATCCATGTAAACATGAAAGAGGTAAACGCTCCATCTTTCTTTAAGGCTGCATAATATTCCATGGTGTACAAATACCACAATTTATTAATCCATTCATGGGTCAATGGGCACTGAAACTTCTTTTTTTAACTAAGCCATTAGAAAGTCATTAGCCACATCACTGCCTTTCCCATAGGAGAAAAGAAAATATAAAATAGGTATGTGATTTTGAGACATAAAGTCTAAAAACACATAGTTATGCCCTGCTAGGTTGTATGTATGTGAAAGCCTCAATCCCTTAAAAATTGTTAGATGAGCACCTACGGTGGATCCTTCCTATTATTCCACCCAGAACCACTTTATATCTTTCTCTACCCTGTTCTGTCCCAAGAGTATGACCTGAATAGACTGTATCAAAGAGCTTCCTTGCCCTCTGACTTCCAGTTAGGTTTTAGGCAACTGAAGGTAAGAGCTGTGCCTTAGTAGGAGCCTGAAAGAAGACCATAGTATTTATTTCCCTGGCTTCCTACCTACTAGATGACTATCCCTATGTCCCTGACCAGAGGCTAGAGTTCCCATCAGATGGTCCTCTCCACACGAACTACCCTCTCTGGAGTGTGGTAACCATTTTCTCCCTTTGTCTCTTCAGGTCTAGTGATGGTAATGGCTGTTGCTAGCTCCAGATTATTGCACTGTCCCTTTGTGGTTTCCCTAAACCCTACTGTTACCTCTCTATATAGTTTCTTTATTAAATCTCCTTAGTTACCCAGTGTGATTATGCTATCTGACAATAAATTGCCCAAGTTATAGCCTACTACCAGGCAAATACTACTTAAATCATGTTCTTAAAGAGTTCTTCATACCCGCCCAAGATGGCCAGGAAGGGTCGCTCTGGGCTCTCCAAGGCCTTGGCAAAGTAGTTCAGCTCCTTCTTCATCAAAAAACCACCAGCCTTCTCTGGCAGATTAACTCCCACCATGGAGCTATAAAAGACCAAAGACATTCAAATTCTAGTCAATCCCTACCACTCCTCCCAGTCCTAGAGGCCAGCTCCTTATCACTAAAATACTTTCATTTCTAAGACTCCTGAAGACCATGATTTCCATCCTAAACTACAACAAAAAACATTCTGGTATAAGATAAAGTTTTTAATTAATAGTTCAAGGTCAAAGGGAAAGAGTAAAAAGCAATTAACATAGGTAGAATTTAAGATACTCAATTAATGGTCTTCAGCAAAGGGCTTAATCACAGTAAGTAATTGGTTGGGTGATAATTATAGGATAAGATACCCCAACTCGCTTTTTACTGACAGTATAAGAGTCTGATTTCATAACATTCACAAAGGGAGAACTCTACACAAAATATCTAAAATAAGAAAGAGCAGCTTCTTCTGGAAGTTCCATAAATTGACTACAATTGCCATCATTTTTACCCTTATTTTCTCTTTGTATCAGAGATACTCAACAAGAGTATCCAATTTTAGTTCCAATTTTAGCTTCTGCCTTTAGTTCTAATTAAAGGCAGAAGCTAAAAGAATCACAGTAGAATAGAGAACTCTCCAAATGCAACCCAGAACTTGGGATGCTCGAGTAAACAGGAATATTTTTCTCAGCTTAGAATCTGACAAGGTTCTTTGTACCTGTGGGCTCGGTGAGCAGTGCCAAAAGCATCATTGACATAGACATCCCCTAGCTTGGAAAGTGAAGCTCGAAAAGCTTCTATTTTAGCTGGCTCAGCTTTAACCTACAGAAAAAAAGCCAAAAACAAACAAAAAAAATGGTAAAACCAAACAGGAAATGTTGATGGATCCACAGACAATTATAAAAATATTTCATACCACCAAGAGTCATTAGGAACATCTCTAAAGACCCTGACTTGGTAAGACAACATTTTTTTTTACAACTTGCAACAGGATCTGTTCTTTCTTATATATAAATATTCCAGGCCCTTTGGTCATTTCTATACGTTCTTGATCTCCTTTACTGTCCCTCAAATTGCAAACCTAATGTTCCTAAACCATGGCCTAATCTATAATCACATAAAGCTAATCATATTCCGATGTCCTCTACCCAGACCTCTAGCCCAAGATTCTGATTACATTCCTTCCCCTTACCTTGACTTACTTCCTCATTTTAATATATACCATGTATGAAAATCAGTATTATACTTGACTTAAGCTTCTGGCTACCAAGGCCTTTCTGCCCTCCTTCATATACCTCATAAAAGCACCAAGGGCAAGTTGGGACAGAAGGTAGATGGAAAAACGACAACAGAAAAGGACTTCAGAAACTATTACATATATATTGGTAAATAAGGAAGTATTTCATAGCCTTCCCTACAAGTTAGGCATCTGAGAAAACAAGAAATACACTTGTCAAAAAGAGGAAAAATGTAGAAGAGAAACACCGGGCTTTGAAACGTCAACTCATCTTCCAGGGATCCCCCCAAAAGGGACAAAAAGTAAGATGGTAGGATAAGCAAAATGAAGAGTATCTGGCAGATTAACCAAAGATGCACAGGAAGCAACCAGATGAAGGAGGACTCAGTACAGAAGATTACACAACTCAGGGCAGATGTTCACTGCCCACTCCTATCCTACGTATCAGGGAGGTGAAGGAGGCTCCCCGAGTTTTCCTGATTTTTGACCTGCCAATAGCTAGAAAAGAATGCTCCTAAAAGATTAATGGGGACACCCTGGATAAAGAAAAAAAATTATGTCCTCACTTTGTTGTTTTGTTTTAGTCCATTTTGAACTTATGGCTGGCTTCTGCAATTTCAGGTATTGAAAGCCATTAGACACTGAATGTCAAGTCAATTTTTTAAAAAAGTCATAAACTAGGGCAGTCAGTTCATCATTTCCCAAATAAAAGGTTTTGCTTTCATTTGCCAGTTGCCTCATGGCATTTCTAAGACCTAGGGTTTATGCGCCTTGACTTCCAGTTTAAAAGGACACCATGTTTTAGGTTGGCATTTGACTCCTGCTACTGTAGCAAGACCATGCCAAAGGTAGGAAAAGGCAGTACCAGGGCCTGTGGCACTAAGAAACTGCTAAAGACCTTTAGAAATGTGAGAGGCCAAAAGTGACTAAGGCATCTTGTTCTCCAAGATACTAAAGACCAAAAGAGTGGAAAGTACTAAAAAAGGCCTTTGGCATTCCTTCTAGCCAATTGGCAAATTCAAACTCAACCTTAAAGAAACAACTTTATCATTTAATATTTGAATTCTGGTTGTCAGATCATAGTAATCCATTTTGTGATTTATCTATAGCTTTTTTGCATGACAATAAGAGGTGAGCAGTATCTACGGAGAGCATATGAGGTTGTAACTCACAGTATGACACACAAAGCCTAAAATATTAACTAGCTGGCCCTTTATAGAACAAAGTTTGCTGAACTAATGGACTAAGCTCTAAAGCCCCAAAACAGGACCACCACCTCTAACTTTAGTCTAAGTACTGCCTTTTTTAAACTTGTTTCTTTTTTTTTGAGACTCAGTTTCTTTATGAAATAATATGTTATCTTCACTTCATCTCAAAAAGAGGTTTAAAGGATAGTGTGGTGCCTGTGGCTCAAAGGAGTAGGGCACTGGCCCCATATACCAGAGGTGGTAGGTTCAAACCCGGCCCTGGCCAGAAAGTGCAAAAAAGAAAAAAGAGATTTAAAGGAAAGTATTTAATATGTTTTAAGAAATACCTTAAATCCAAGGCATTATCATCATAACCATCACATATACTGAATACTCTTACACCCCAAAGATATTACATGTTTTCCAAAGGTATTTCAAAACCACTTTGAGAAGAAGAAGGGGTTCTGGGATGACAGTGATACTCTATGTCCTGACCTGGACAGTGGTTACACAGGTATATTTACTTTGTGATAATTCATCAAGCTATGTATTTGTGCATATTTATATGTATGTCATACTTCAATAAAAAGATGTCTAAGGAAAAATAAATATCAGCTTTCTCTATTCTTCAATCACAGTCTCCTACAAACTTAGGCCCTCACCCCTAATAATATCAAAATCACAGGTCCTACCTTGTTCCCAGAAGCATCTTTTCCCTTCCCTTCTTCCTCCACATGAAAGCGGAGGTTCTCTAGCAGGATGACAGACCCAGCAGCTGGGTTGGCACAGGCTTTCTCCACCTCTGGACCTACACAGTCCTTCAAGAACAGAACATCCCTGGGAAAAGTAAGAGATGATACTTGAGCAGTCCAAAAGTTCATAACAGGTAACAACATACTTGACTACCTCTCCTCCTACAAAGTCTACCAGCACCTGAGCATGGTACTTACATGCTCAGCAGAGATTTGAGTTCTACAGCAACTGGCTCTAAGGAGTATTTGTCAGGCATGGGGACACCGTCAGGTCGGCCCAGATGGCTCATAAGTACAACTGACTTGGCTCCACTGTCCAAGCAGAATTTGATGCTTGGGACTGCAGCTTTGATCCTGCAACCAAAAAACAGACAGCAGACAGAGAGCAAAGTTATTCCTAGGAATCAGTGGACACTATTTTATTCATGGCCTCAAAAACTTAAAGCTCCTTTTCTTCTCCAAGTTCATTCAAATAAATCTACTGTCAGCAACTCAGTGGTGGTTCTCAGAGGAGGAAGTTAAAATATAATGCCAACCCTACACCTAGGGATTATATAATCTCATCATGTATTTGCCCTTTGTGCAGATGGGTTAATACACCAGGCCTGAGGCTGTTATATCCATAGAAGGGCCCGCATCCAAGGATGGTCCTTGACTGGTTCTAGGAACTTGGGTTTCAAAGTGGTCCCTCAGTTCTCTAATTGACAAGGGATGTTCACTGTTCCTGGACTGCCCATACATACAAACTAGGTGATTTATGCTATTCTGAATACCCACTCTCCTCCAGAAGTCTGGGATTTTAGTAGTTACTAGGCAAAGGATATCTATATAACCAATAAAAGTCTTGAATGCTAAGTCTCTAATGGGCTTTTCTAGGCACAAACACCATACCAATTCATGCATTTTTCACTGACAAAGAAAGGAGCACACTCTATGTGTCCCCTCATGGGACACTGGAAACCCATGCATGGATTTCAAGACTCCTCCTATGTCTTCTCCCCCTTGCTAATCCTGTAATTTATTCTTTCACTGTAATAAGCTTCAGCCATAAGAACTGTTGAGTCCTTACAAATCACCATGGGCTATGTAGGTGGTCTTGGGGGACCCCTGAAACACCCTTCTTATATGACTATAGAAGATATATAAAGTTCCCAAATCTTTAAACCATCAAAGGAAATTTGTGAAAAAAAATGAAACACAGGTAGAAACATTTCTTTATCTATTATAGTTCCTAAGTCACTTTTTTCTATGGGAAAAAATTAATGCATTATATAGAACTTGATTTACATAAGGTATCACATTTATTATAATTCAATCAAAAATAATTAAACTTCCTTAAATATTTAAAAGTTTTATTACAAACCTGCTAACTTTCCATTTTTGCCCATTTATAAGAAATTCAAATTGATAACAAAGAAAACCATTTATTTATTCAATAAATATTTATTGAATGCTTTTTTTGTACCAGGCACCATTCTAGGATGAGAATAAAATAGAATGAATTTTTTAAAAAAGAATAAATAGAATAAAATTTTTTAAACTGTCTCTAGCCAGGGGTGGTGGCTCACGCCTGTAGTCCTAGCACTTTGGAAGGCCAAGGCTGGATGATTACTTGAGCTCATAAGTCTAAGACCAGCCTGAGTAAGAGCAAGACCCTATCTCTACTAAAAAACATATAGAAAAATTAGCCACACGTGCCTATGGTCCCAGCTACACTAGAGGCCAAGGCAGGAGGATCACTTGAGCCCAGGAGTATGAGCTATAATAAAACCAACACACTCTAGCCCAGACAACAGAGGGACAGTCTGTTTAAAAAAAAAAGAAAGAAAAGAAAACTGTTACTGCTCTCATGGCCCATGGAGATGAAATTCTAACGTAAGGAGAGATATAAACAAATATAGGAAGCAGATTTGAGAATTTTCTCCAGTCTCACCACTTAGCACTATGTGGAATAAACTCCTTCTTTGCTGTTAGAAAAATATGTGTGTGTACACACAAGTAATACATCAGATGGTGATAAGAGATATAGAGAAAATAAAGCAAGACAAGAGACAAGAATGATTAGGGAACAATGGTGAAGGAGACTTTACACAGGAAAGTCAGGGAAAGTCTAATCAGTAGCATTTCAGCAGAGAATGGAATAAAAAGCCAAGTTGTATTTCTAAAATTATCTTACGCTTTTTAGGAGACATAAAAACTTATTTATGGCCAGGAGCAGTGGCTCTCACCTATAACCCTAGCACTCTGGGAGTCCGAGGTGGGAGGATCCCTTGAGCTAAGGAGTCTGAGACCAACCTAAGCAACAGTAAGGTCCCATCTCTAGAAAAAAATAGAAAAAATAGCCAGGCATTGTGGAAGACACCTGTAATCCCAGCTTCTTGCCAGGATAAGCCTAGAGGATCACTTGAACCCAGGAGTTTGAAGTTGCTGTGAGCTAGACTGATGCCATGGCACTCTGGCCTGCGAGGCACAGTGAGACTCCATCTCAAAAAAAAAAAAAGAATAAACTCTCATAGGAGAAAAAAAAAACCTGTATCACATACAAAGTTTATGTAATGAAACCAATTAAGTTTTCAGACTATCTCTTATCATCAAGTTATATTACTTCTAATGTTTCATTTTGTTAATCAACTCCACAGATTTCTGTAAATGAAAATTCTCAGACATGTTTTTCTATTCTTTACTCTTAAAATACATTAATAGGCATATTTACAATCTTGTCTGTATGCTACAAAATAATGAAAATCAAAAAGAATCAGAGCTGCCTTACACAAAGACCTTCCCATTATGGTACAACAGGAATATGTTTGGCAAAACACCAGGGTCTATTCTAGGAGTGATATCTGAAAATGGTCTTAGTCTAGACCTGTCCAATATGATATCCATTAGATACCTGAGCCTATGGAGTACTAGAAACATTGACTAGTCCAAATTGAAACATGCTATAAATGTAAAATACATGCTGGATCTTGAAGGCATAGCACAAAAAATATTAAGTGTCCCTTTAATTAATTTTTATATTGATTAAATTTAAGATGATTATTTTAGACTTACTAGATTAAATAAAATATAGTTCACATTATACTTCTAGACAGCACTGATCTAGATCATTGCAAAATACCTTGCCAGCCCAAACCCTTCATTTAAAATTGAAAATAAAAACCTTTTTTTATAATATAGTCAAAAGCAAAAACAGTACTATCACTTAAAATTTCTGCTTCTGACTCTAGGATCCAAAAAATCAGAGCAGCTAAACTGACTAAAAATGTTATTTCTGAAGTGTCTTCCTTTTTGTTTTAAGAAGAAAAATAAATCAAAATTCTCAAAAACTCATTTGATCTGGGCCATCTAAAAGAAGGGTTTATAAAACTACACTTAAGTTTAATAATTATTGATATTTGAAAATCTTTCTCTTGCACAATTTTTCATTTTGCAAGAAAAGCCAAGTAACCTTAAACTTTTATATTCCTTACAATTAAATAACTCCCGATTTTTAAATTTCTACACAACAGGGAGAGGGGAATCACTTTCTTAGGATTTTTTTTTATATTTCTGTATTCTCATAAATAAGAAAACAGACCAGACAGTAGGTTGATGGAAAGCCAAAATCATATAGCTTATGTTGCTACAGTTCTACAAAATGAAAGGAAACCCATTTCAACCTCTATACCCATACCCACACAGATTTTAAACCCACCCAAGGCTTAGCAGGGACCTTACCTCTGGTTGTTTGTTATCTGGTTGTTCTTCATGGGAACATTGAAGTCCACTCTAAAAAAGAAACAAAGGCTCAGAGCCAGAATCAATTTATTGTTCCCTCAAAGATTAAGAGGGGTACTTTTAATGAACCAATTAACTAAGCTGGAAATTCATATCTCACCTTAAAATTAATCAGTGGCATTAAGAGTTAAGATAATTACAATTACCAGTCATGGGAAGAAGAAGGGAGAGAGAAGGGATTGAAAACCAGAGGGATTCTGATTAATGTTCTATTCCTTGACCTGAGTGATCATACAAATATGCTAATTTTGTGGTAATCTTTGAGCTTATGGTTTGTGCCCTTTTAGGTACATATCTTTAAAAATAAATGTTTTACAAAATAAAACCTAGCTTAAATCATATAGTAACTGGCCCTGAAGACCTAGGAAATTAAAGCCAATTCCATCTAAAAGATTTCTATCCAGTCATGGCATGTTAGTATCTGACAAGCAGCTAGAAGGATGAGAAACTATAAGGAATGCATTTTGATTCTGATTCCTTAGAAACTATTTCTGTTCCCTTGTGAAGCTAAGATCACTCAGAAGAAAAAAAAAATCGGCTAAAACAAAACACAACAAGAGAATATCATTTATTTTTGAAGAAAGCCTGGGGCCTTCAGGCTACAAAAAATAACCCAGTATATAGTATGAAGTTCACACACTGTTTTCAAGCAATACAATATAAAAAAGACAGCCTCTTTCAAAAGCCTGAGAGGAAAAGGTAAGACATGTGCCTTAGCCCACCTGATAAACAGGCAATTAGAAGGGAAGTGATTGAGATGACACAAATAATTTATTGCAGTCTCTCCTTTTTTACTCAAGATATTACTGCTTTGCCATTTTTTTTTTCTGAGACGGAGCCTCAAACTGTCCCCCTAGGTAGAATGCTGTGGCATCACTCACAGCAACCTCCAACTCCTGGGCTCAAGCGAGTCTCCTGCCTCCGCCTCCCAAGTAGCTGGGACCACAGGCACCCACCACAACACCTGGCTATTTTTTAGTTGCAGCCATCATTGTTGTTTGGCGGGCCCGACTGGATTCAAACCCGCCACCTTAGGTGTATGTGGCTGGCGCCTTAGCCACTTGAGCCACAGGCACCGAGCCTGCTTTGCTATTTTTTAAGAACCAATTCTCCTGAACTCCCTGGAACCTCAGCCTACTTGGGCATAACTGACAACAATGATGTGTGGCAGCTATTTTTAAGGTCTAAGTTTGGCTGCCAAGATCATTTTTAACCTTTTGACTGAGAACAACATCTATAGGTGTTCAAACAAGACATTTGTTTGGTGCAAATGATGCCTGTAGGTATTCATTTTGCAAATAAAAATTTGCCTACACATTACTGTTATGTTACCTTACTGGAGTTTGTATACCCTCCATTCTCAGTATTTTTCACTGTTGTGCCTGAAATAATTTGTACAACTAGTGGAAACCAAAAACAGCTTAGGTAAATTATTTTGATTAGTAAGAAACCAAAGCATGTCCAGTAGCAAGTTAAGCATCGTTAACAGGTTTTGCAATTGTTACAAGCTCACACTGGCACTTTTCATTTCTGAGTGCTCTGCAGTTGATGGCTTAAGTAACTTTTTTCTCATCTATAGGATGGGGATGACAGTAACTACCTCATGATTATTCAGAGAATTAAATATGTAAAGTGCTTAGAAGAGTACTTGGCACATACTAAGTGCCATAAAAGTACTGGCTATTATTACATATGTTAATGCTTCTCCAAAAGGTAATTCTGTGATTTGAAAGGTATATCAACTATTACTAAAAACAGCTTGCATAACTAGTCAAAACTATTGCTGTCCTTGACCATAAATCTCCATCTTTTTCCTCTGGCTTTTTCACTACCCCATTTCCTCTAAGGCTGAGGCCCAGTAGAAAATTACAAAATCCTACAGACCTACTGAGAATACCACCTTTGGAAAGACTGCTCTGCAGTGAGGTATATTGGCCTGAACTCCAATATATATCACTGCAGAGCAGTCTTTACAAAGGTGGGTTGAGGGAAATAATTCTATATTAAAACATTTTAAAGAAAGACTTCAAAATTAAAGGCAGTATGCCATTAGAAAAAAATATACTCTATTTTGTTTCAGGCCACTTGATTCTAAGCATCTTCTATAAATATCTAGAACAGGCCCTTGCCAGCCTTAAAATACATTCCAGAGAAGATAGAGTATCACATTACCATAGGCCATTTTCCCCCATGCAGCCTCCCAGAATTCCCATGCTTAAAGGGTTAATGGCAATCGGATGAGCACCAGACACTCCTTATCAAGCCACTTCCTATCCCCAGACACTTACAGGAGGGAAATTCTTTAGACATAGATGCTTAAGAATCTGTCTCATCTAACCAAGCTACCTGGGATCAGCGTACTGAGAAAAACTGATTTGTACTCTCTTCTCACTACCCTCTGGATTACTTCAACAACAACTCTGCTTTTAGTTTCTCCTCAGAGAATTCCAATACAGGAACTGCTCTTGCCTACACTTTCTACGCATTTCATTTTATGTAAAATTTGCACCTCTTCCTTTTCCACAAGGAAGGAAAGGAAACTCTTCAAGTTTTCCTTGAAATACTCCCAAGCTTTCCCTCAAGCACAAAGTCACTTATGCTTGCATATCTTAATGAAAAATGAGTACAAAGCCAGCTATAATACCAGCACCGGGGAGGCTGAGGCAGGTGGATTGCCTGAGCTTATGAATTCAGAGACCATCAGCAAGACCACATCTTTAAAAACTAGCCAGTGTGGCAGGCACATGTAGTCCCAGCTATTTGGGAGGCTGAGGCAAGAGGATAGATTGAACCTCAAGAGTTTGAGGTTGCTGTGAGCTAAGACGCCACAGTAGTCTACGGGGGGGGGGAGGGGAGAGGAGAGGAGAGGAGAGGAGAGGAGAGGAGAAAGATAAATGACTACAATAAAAAATACAGACACCAGCAAACGCTGGTAAGCATACAGAGAAACTGATTACTTATATACTACTAATAGAAATGGAAATGGTACAGCCTCTTGGAAAACAGTCTGGAAAACCCCTCAAAAGATTAAATATGGCCTAGAAATTCCCCTCCTAAGTGTTTACCCATGAGAAAAAACACCATACCATTATTTGTACATGAAATGTTCATAGAAGCTTTATTTGAAATAGATTAAAAGAAAATGTCTTTCAATGGATAAATGGTTAAACTATGACACATTTAACAACAGAAGACTATTCAGCAATACAAAGGAATAAACTATGGATACATGTGAAATTTGGATAAATCCTGAAGACATTATGCTGAGTGAAAAAAAATCCCAAAAGGTTACATTCTGTTTTGGAATGACAAAATTTTACAAACACTGGTAATCAACATATGACAAATGGCATAGAACTACACATAGCTACTTTATACCAATGTACATTTCCTACTTTTGATATTATGTAATCATTTTACATAATATTATATAATTATGTAAAACCTATTTATTGGGGGAAATTAGGTGAACACAAGACTGTGTACTAACTTTGCAATCTTCTGTGAATCTATAATTATTTCAAAATAAAACATTAAAAAATAATGACTTAGGGCTCGGCGCCTATAGCTCAACTGGCTAAGGCGCCAGCCACGTACACCTAAGGTGGTGGGTTCGAATCCCCAGCCCCGACCCGCCAAACAACAATGACGGCTGCAACCAAAAAATAGCCGGGCATTGTGGCGGGCGCCTGTGGTCCCAGCTACTTGGGAGGCGGAGGCAGGAGACTCGCTTGAGCCCAGGAGTTGGAGGTTGCTGTGAGCTGAGATGCCA